>JAEIIJ010004023.1:0-15962 GCA_018904815.1 Drosophila ogumai
AAATTTAAAATATAAGTACATATACAAAAATTTAAATGCTTTATGATTCGTTTTACTAATATAATGATGTTTCAAAAACTTCGATAGTAGTCATGTGAAATTTTCTGCTTTTACTTTTCCTTAATTTTTTTCGTTCAGTGCACCTAAACGAAAGACCCCAAAGGGATAGATAGCATTAACATAAACATAAACAGCAACGTGTGTGTGACATTCGGGGCACTTCCTTTATGTGTCCGTCCCTTCTGGGCTCGTGTGAGTGAGGATTCGAGCAGGGCTGTGAGTGAGGGGGCGGACGAGTGTCTTATGGAAATGTATGCAAATCTAATTGCAGTCAAATTTGGTCGAGAAGAGCGAGAGTGGAAGGGATAACATAAATAACAATTTGTTGGACTCGGATTGAGGACCCTTGGAATGCTCTCTCGCTTGCTCCTTCCAAAATGAGTTAGTGGCAGAGTTTGAAATTCAATTTCAAAGTGCTGCATAATTTATCAGAACAAACTCTCAGGCAAAAAAAAGTTAATAACATTCGTTTTTTTTGTATGTTTCGGGCTGCCTCGGGGCGCACACAGCATATTTGGTAATTTTTTTTCATTAAACCTGGTTGTGCTCGGCTTTTGTTTCTCTCGACGGAAAGTTCGAGTGTGGTTAAAAATCGTTTTGTTTGGCAAATGAACGGAATGGTAAATGTGGCACTCGCCGCCATCAATGTGATATGGATTTACTCTAGAGAGAGCTTCGGACCGGGTGTCAGCTGGAAAGGCGCAAAAACTTTAACGCCTGTGTGTCGTTGTCTCTGCTTACCGACTTCAATTTATTGATTTATGCCCGGACCGAGGAGCCGAGATGGAATCCCCTGTGGATGCCACACATGTGCCATTATCGCATCCCGACAACACCAACAAAGTTTATTTTCTTTTCTTTATTTTTTTTTAACACACATCTTGAGGGGAAATTCATACACACAATACATAAAATATTTGTAATTTCAGACACACAACCAATAGAACGTGGCATTGAGGGTTTACACAAACAGAAAATATGAGTTTACACTTGAATTAATTTAAAATAAAATATAAATGCTTCTCAAGGATTATCATTCAATGAATTTAAAATTACAGCTTTTTCCCCCTGTGTAGCTGTCAAATTTGACTTCTTTTTGGTGGAACTTTTTAAGCACAACACGCTGGCATATGACAATGTGATTTATTATCGAGCAGACGCTTTAAATGTCACTCTGGAGTGGCGAAATGTCAATATAACGAGACGAGCATCCGCATCGGAATTTTTCCATATGTAACCCAGTGGCCGAAAGTGCAGGAAGAAAGCACAAGCAGAAAGCACAAACAGAAAGCAGAAGAAAGGAAAAACCCAGAAGCGGAGACAGTTGAATTGATGATTGGCTGGCAGCAAGCCAGAGACAACGGGGAGATTTCAATTAATTTTTGCTTTATTGACACAAATGAACGACTCGACGAGCAGCTTTACGTTCTCTCAGGTTTCACCCGCCCCTTCTCCATTTCCACAGGCTCCGCTTTCAAATGGGCGCACATGGCGTATGAGTGACGACAATGAATTAGCGAAGCGACAGTCGGCAAACGCAAAAACGGAGCCTGGCTCCAGGACTCAAAGTTAAATTGAAAGTAAAAGTTCAATAAAGCAAAAAGTATGCTCGGAAAATGAACAAAGCCGGCTTGAAGATGGAAAAGTCTGGGGGGAAAAACTTTGGGCGCAACTTGACAATGACAGAGCCAAACTTTCTGACAGTGTTTCGTTGTTTGTTGCTGTTTTATGTTTTGTAAACACATGCATGACCCCATGTGAGACAGCCAAAGTCACAAACAACTCGATATAGCACTGAGGAATGGCAAGAAAAAGCCAAGGAAAAACGCTGGAAAACCGTAGGCAAGCAGACCGAAAAAGCTGAAGGAATACTGGCTTAAACTTGAAGACCATGGCATACTCTGAGGAGTAAGAAAAAAGGACATGAAATATTAGTCGAAGTGCTTAAAAAGAATTAAAATTGCAAAAATAGAAAAAGGTCAACTTTTTTAAAGGCCAAGTTTTAATGTATGCTTAGCTTAATTTTAAGCATCTTGCATTTTGAAATGTAAGGCGAGAAAATATCTTCAATCTTTCAATATTTATATTTAACTTATATATTTAAGACTTTGATGTACATTAATTAACTGTATATATATTCCAGTGAACATGTTGATATTTTTTCTGTTTATGTTAGATCACCACAAACTAAACATTTCATAATAACAACTCAAACATGGCCCACAAAGTTGACTTTAAGAATAAATAGAAACGAACATTTAGCTTTCACTTTTGTGGTTTCATTGGCCAAACAAGACGACAAAGTTGTGATACCTGATGATGGAGCCTCCAAGGCAAGCAAGTGGTTTTCCCTGTCAGAAAGTGGGGAAAAATCACCCCAAAACCCTAGACGAAACCACCTTGGAATAGACACTCTTGCAGTCTACCCCGAGTCATGCCCATTTCCATTTCCATTTTCCACCTACATTTCCACTCCCACTCCTGGATGGCGGCAGCACTTTGCCAACTGCCTTGAGTGACTGATAGTTGTTTGCCTGTTTGTTTGTCCGACGACTCGCACTTACACACGAATGCACTGAGGAAAAAACTTATAGGGGCATTAATTTAAAAAGTATTAAATTATATATTAAAATTGTAACGTTTATTTTATGTATGATATTAGAGTTGTAGGGTAAAAAAACTATTTCAACACCGAATTCTTTACTATTTATTACTAGTGAGGCTTCAATCTGACCCACTTTCTTCCTAATTTTCCTCTAACTGCATGATGTATATAGGACATATATCCTTGGAGGCGACGTTCGGTCCATTTTGCCGTGTTTGCGCCGTTGTGTTCATGTTATCTATCTGTCTATTTGCCTGCGCTTACTTCGCATTTGTTCTGCTGTTTGCCTTGTAGTTATGTGCAGTTGTTGTTTGTTGTTGCTAAATTACTGCCGCTGCCTCTGTTTTAGCTGCTCGGTGAGTCCGGTTCCTTCTGTTTTGACAGCGAGTTAGTCAACAGAGTCCTCGGGGGCTGGACTGTGTCTCAACACTCGCCACCAAACCCCCCTATATCATAACCATTCCCATTACTGTCCCCTTCCACGTCACGTTGTCTTTAACGCATTTCCGCTGCAAATAAGACCAGGACTTGCTTCGTCCTTCGCTGCACCGAAAACACAATCCGACAATTGCCCAGAGCCCGGTGGGAGAACATAACACAAGGAGTCCAACCTCCGGGGACAGCAGCGCCATCAAAGCCAAAGCCAATCTCATAGACGTCGTCGATGGCGTTGACTTTGGCTGTGTGTCGGAAATTTTATGTTTCCTGCAACTGCTGTTGCCAAAGCACTGTGGAAAAATGTTTAATAATATTTGAGGCATTGATTATTATTTTAAAATTTATTTAAATTGGCTTTAAAGATATTTAATGAAATTCACCATAAATTAGTTGAAACTTGATTGATTATCAACTTAATTTACATTAATTTCGATCTTAAATTCCCTTAGGATTGTAAATTATTTGATGGAGTATTTATAAATAAACTATTCATAATTTTAAATGCATTATTTACCCCATTTTCCCTCGCCTAGCCCATAGTCCTTTCTAAGCTGCTCCTGCTGGTGCATTGTTTTATTGCCGCTGTCGGCTATTTCGTTTATTATTTCGACACTTGATGCCAAGCTCCTCTCCCAGCCGGATGCCAAGCTGTTGGGCGATGTTCTGCGGTCATGTTAGTGAAAATGACAGCAAATTATGGAAGACAGCAGACAAGGGAACAGGCAGCTGGGAAGTGGGTAGAGTTACGCAATTAGGAAGAGCCCGTCACGTAGCTGCAGACGTTTTTTAGGCATTTGCCGTCTCGATAGCCGGTCGTAAACTGCGGCAATTTTAACAACTTTATACAGCTGCACTTAATAACTTCGATTGGGCCTTGGGTCCCAGATAAACGCGTTTCTCCGCATACATTTTTGTACAATTTTCCTTTGCAACATTTCGTTGGTTCTAGGGAGGGAATAAAAAATATATATTTCACTGTTATTTGCAATAAATGAATATAACGTCCGAACTGTAATCAAGACCAGCTGCTGACAATGGTCTGGCCATTTTTTCTCTCCTTTCTCCGGCTCCTGTTTGGGTCCGTTTGCCCTTCGCTCTTTATTTGCTGGCATTCTCTTTTTTTGGGGGGTTTTCTGGAGGTTTTCAGGATGCTTTGCAGATTTTGTTTCGCTGCCCGAAACTTATTATTGCGATTTTCTGGGTGTGGCGAAAATGACCCACGTTAATGTCCGCGCACCGCAATCAGCCATCAGAATGCGAGAGCTGCGAAATGAGGGAAGGAATAAAAAGGACTCGGACTCGGGTCTCGGGGAAATCGTTAAAACATTGCTCTCTGCCATTTACAACTTGCAGTTTTTACACAGAAATCGCTTAGCATTAATTTGATTGCGATTTAAGCATTACATTATCTCGTTTCTCTTTGCTCTTTCTCCTATTAGTATATAAATGTTGATGTATGATAATAAAATATTAATGCCTGTTTTGGATGAGGGCATAATTGGGAGATCATGTTCTCAATTTATGTATCTACTAAATATTTTGACATATATTCCGTATAATTATATTCAAGAATATTAAACATTTCCACAACATTTAAAATGTATGCAAATATTTTCCCCTTTTAGGGTATATTTT
Organism: Drosophila ogumai; assembly: GCA_018904815.1. NCBI lineage: Eukaryota > Metazoa > Arthropoda > Insecta > Diptera > Drosophilidae > Drosophila > Drosophila ogumai. Next base: position 4,739 of record JAEIIJ010004023.1, read on the forward strand.
TCCACAGAAATAGGTACGCTACCAATATCCTTAGCCTCCCCAAACAATCCACTTTCGCAGGAGCAGGGTGCCCAAATCTAAATCGCTTTAAGCTGAATCTTTCACAGAATTCCTCACACATACCCACACCCTGCCACAGGATACACCTTGGGGGAAGATTAATTTGCAATTTATTTGCTTTAATGCTTTTACCATGGCGGAGGAGGGTGAACTTAGAAGACACGGCAACACTTTCAGGACCTTTCAGGACCTCTTCTCCACTCCAGGAGTCGGGGGTTATTTGGCTAAAATATATATTTTTCATTTCCAGCTACGCAGAGTTTGGGCTATGCAAAAGCAATTTACAAATTGAATTTATTCCTGTGTAGCTGCAAATATGTTTATGGCAATTTATATTTGAGACCCACTCCAGGACCCCCGTTCATAATTGCCCCGTCTGTGTAGCTCCAGCTAAAACTGAAATTAATGTCAACTAAGCAGCAATTTGTGCACAGGACCCACTGTAAATTTCGAGTGTTTTCTAAATGAATTATGCCACTGCGACTGTGACTGTTACAGAGCGCTTCGTGAAGTTACATAAATTATTTTCATAATGGTAATTTAGTTGAATTAAAATGTCGTTTAGGCGTTGATCGTGGAATTAGAAATTCATTTGCCTTTGGATATGAGCAGCTGAGGAAGTCACAGCGAAGTTAAAGTGAATAAAGCAATAAATTTTACTTTTTTAAAGGTTTATATAGTTGAAAGAGTTCTGACTCTCACCAAATTATTTAAAATAATTTCTCATACTTCTGTGAGAATCTTTGTGTTTATTTAACATTTACTGAACATCTGCTCATAATTTAATTTATTAAAAAAATGCACTTTTTCAAACTTTAATAAAGTTCGGATTGTTCTCAACATTTTTAAAATTAATTTCTCGCACTTCTATGAGAACTTTTACATTTATTTAGCATTTACTGAACATCTGCTATTAATTAAAATATTTTTCCAGATTTAATTATTAAAAAAATGCACTTTTTTAAACGTTTATAAAGTTTTGAGCGTTTTGACCTGCCAAGTGCATGCAAAAAGTGTTCCAAATAGTTTAAAAAAAAATCAATTGTTGCTGCAGTAGGGCAGCTGAACACAGATATAACAATTGTTTGCGCCCTTCGACACTTGGCCGGAAATGAATTAGTTTGTCGCCAGCTGATGACCCCCACATGTGACCCAAAAAAACAAAAAAGGGAATGTCATAAATTCATATAAATTTCATTTCACAATTTCCGCATGCAATTTGGCGTGCCACAAATGCGGTCCACACAATGCGGCATTCCAGTTCTATAATATCGCAGGCGCCCACACCCGGAAAACTGAATGAAAATCCGAATGTTCACGTTACCTTGCATTGCTTTCATAGCTTTTTCCCTTTTTTCCTGTGCTCTTTGCAGCGCCATGGCCGATGGCATCCTCACCGACAACCCGCACTTGGTGCTGCTGTTCTACATGGCCCAGTTGTTCCTACGTGAACTTGTGAAAAGTTATCGCCTCATACAAGTCGTGCCAATGGATATGTCCGGCTATTATGGTAAGTTTAATTCAACCCCACGCACCCACGATTTACACCAGTCCTAGTTGGCAGCGAGCATGTTGCGGGTCATTGGGAACTTGCTGTTGCCAGCAAATGCCAAAGTCAGAAGGCGAGGACGAGGACGAGGACTTTGGCTGAATGGAGTCCGGTTCGGTACACATAATTGGTTTAAACTGGCCAGAGTAATTGTGGTTGCAATCTAAAGAAGCACTGGCTTTAAAGGAACATATTGCAGAGATCTAGATTTAAAATTAATATATATTTTTTATAGCTAGCTGGCACTATCCAATTTTTTTAAAGCAATCTCTCTTTCTACTTTTCTGCTTAGTAAGACAGTTTTTCCACCACAATTGCTTGTGTCTCTTGACTTTAGTGGCACTTTGGCACAAATATTTCCCCCATTTTGGATGGCTCTTAACGGGTGTGGATGTTCCTTGACATCGGCATGCAAGGCAGGGACACTCAGGCATTTGCTCGGTGCACGTTCAACAATTGTTTGTTTGGTTGCCGTTGCAGTGGCAGTTGTGGCTTTGATTGCCATTCTTTCGCCATGTTTAATGTGGACGTGCCAGTGCAAAAATATGCAGAGAGAGAGCCAAGCCTCGCACTGATTTGTCGCCGGGACTGACCATGGAATCGAAATCTTCCTGGCGAATGCAAATGCGAATGCCAAATGCCAATTGCTGATCATAAATTTATAAATTACAGCCACTGCGCTGGCACTGGTTTCTCACTGTCAACACACACACACACACACAGGAAAATGGGGAAAACTGTGGGAAAATGGGGGAGTAAATATTTACAGAGCCACTGCCAGAGTCAGGCTCTGTTGGGCTTTCCGATGTGGCTTTTGCTGGTGGTGCAGCGAATTTATGACGCCCTCCGTCAGCCATGGAAACAAACAAAATTTCTGCAGTGCCATGAAAATGCCATCAACGCAGAATAAGCAATAAAAAATTCAAAAATTGAAAACGTTGTTTTTTCCCCGTCTGTATATCTGTTGGTCGTTGTAATTGCTAACCAAAATGTACGGGGTGGGGCATTGAGTTAAGAGAGGATGTGCTTTAATTATTGCCATGCAAGCGAAATTTCATTGCATTCCGGAGTTTAAAAATCAAAGGGAGATGGGTATATTTAATGCCCTGGGAAATTGTAAGATTAAAACTATAAATTCAATAAACAGTTTCCAAGAATTTTAATAAAAAAGTAAGAATAAGAACTTGAGAACCTAAATGTAGGAGATATATTTAGCAGAACACTTAAAATGAAATAAATAAAAATTAAATATGAAAATACTTTTTTTTTTACCATTTACATATTTTTGTTAATAATATAAATCTTTAGTTATTTTTTAATTCCACTTTTTACAACTGTGTTTAAATTTTTAATATATTTGTTAATTCCACTTTGGTATTTTATTTAAATTTCTATAACTAAACCCCTAAAGAATGCACCCCTTTAAAATCTTTTACCCATCATAAAAATAGCTATCGATGAATGCTGGTCATGCATTCTCGTATACGCGATATTTTGATATATGAATATTGCACATACGCCACCACGGCTGATCGAATAGATTGAAATGTTTCAATGCAGCATGCAGCTCAGCAAGTTTTAGAAACGACAGCCACAATAAGTAATTAATGGGGCAACAACCGATGAAGATTAATAGCTGATCGAATATTGATGACTTTATCTATCAATCAAGCGGAAAATATAAAAAAGCTAAAATCAAATAAAGATTAAAAAGGAATAAAGTTTTATAGAGAAATGTGTCAGGCAATTTATATATATTTAAAAGCCTCCAATTTGTGGGTTTTTTTTTGTGCAGAGTAAAGCCAACATCAAAGCGTTTTACAAATAAAATTAGTACATTTTCCCCAACGAATGCCAAAGCTAATGAAGCAGCAGCAAAGCGGAAATAAATAAAAAAGTTGGAAAATGCAAAAGTCAAAGGAAAATGTTTGCATTGAAATGAATGAAACAAATAAATACGGTTTGCCGTGGCGGCATCTGCAAAAGTCAAACAAAATGGTTTTGCTTTATTGCCAGGCTGCACTTTGGCCCGTCCATTGACTCTGACCCATATCTTTTTCCCCATTTTGCAGAGAACCGCGCTGGGCCCTCGAACCTGGGCAATGTCATCAGCCAGATTTTGTTGTGCAAACAGTTTACGCCCGACTTCAACGAGGAGGAATTATGCAGCATCACCAAAGACTCGCAGGATATAGCCGTGCTCCTTTCCGAGATGCAGGAGTACATGCCGCAGCACGAGGCGTACTTGGGTGAGTAAGTTGCGTGCGGAGTGCGCAGGCTCCCGGTCTCATTGCCGCCGGAGCCTGCAGTTCCATTGCCATGCACTTTGGTATTTGGCCAAGGCAAAGTCCGTGGGGCAAACCAAAAAGTATAGCATACAAAAAAGGGCACAAACGCAGGCTGAAGGTGTACAGGGAGCAAACTATAAAGCTTTTATTTTTAAGTACAAACTAAGAAAAAATTCTCTGTTGCCACACATTTGTAATAATAATTTTGTTATTATTTTTATATTAAATATTTACTTATTTTCTGAGTGTTTTTCGCACCTGTATCTCTCGCTCTGTGTATCTCATTCATTAATCAAGTGAAATGTTTACTCTTCCCTCTGGTTTTTGCAGAACGCAACGCCGCACTGGACACAACCGGACCCTGGCAGGCCAAAAGGCGCCAGAACTACATATGCAAGAACATGAGCCTGCTCTGCTGCGTCTCCAGGCCCAACTATCTCTGAGAGCAGGCCGACAGTGTTTAGTCCGAGCCGAACTAAGCCCACTACTTATATCAATTACAAGCGCCTAAGGAGAAGCTACGAAGGAAGTCCTGAGTCCTTAGCCGGGGAGGAGGAGGAGCCCTCAATTAGCATGGGGACATAATCAAAGGTCGAGGCCAGGAGTGCAAGGTTCTTCTTCTTCTCCCAGAGACATGTGTATAATCAAAGTTAATTATGCTGCATATACAATATTAATGTAAAATCAATGGATATATACTATATACTATATATATACACACCGATGTAGAGACGTTTAACTAAGGAAGTTCACGGAGCAGTTAAGACTTTTTAGGCCAGTAAATCGTAGTCACTGTATAGACCCCAGCAACTACCAAACATGCATACATTCATCCCGAGGTTATCTGAACACGATCCTAACCCTTGAGTTAACATTAAGATTAGGCAGGAGAGGAAGGGCGGCGGAGGCAGTTAGTTGTAGTCCAAGTAGCCTTCGTAATTAAGTTGAAAGCCTGGGCCAGGCAAGTGTTAAATGAAAGCAATAACAAACAAGTTGTTAACTCATACTCTCACAGACATAAACATACACATAGCATATATACAAATATGTATTTAACCAAATAGAATCGTAATTGATGAGTGTCTCTAGGTTTCCGTTTGTTCATTTCACGGTTTTCAAAGTGAACTCTGCACAGTACCTAAAAGCCAGAACAAATAATCGACAAACAAACGAGCAACATGTGACCAATAAGAAATACAAAATATTAAATCTGTTTAAAAAACAAGAAAAATATCCCGTTTACGAAATATAAATAATTATAAGTTCAGCAGAGTCTTGTTTAATATTCAAGAAACTTGGTTTAGCGAATAGCTTTTGTCGGTTATAAGTTAGAATTAATCACAGTTAGAGTTCAGCAAAGTAATTGACCAAAAATGTTTCCCCCTCAACTAATAGAATTAAAGCGAGCTACTTTAATTTTTTGTGCTAAAATATTCACCCAAAGCTGCTTATTTAATTTTATTAAATTGGAAAACATGAATAAGTATGTTTTTAGCGGATTTCAAGGGCATGGAAATGCCATTATAACCATGAAAATTTAATTTTTCGCTTATTAAAATATGCTTTTAAAGGTCTTATGGAAAATTCATAGGCTGTTGCTGTTTTAAAATGAAAACAAATGCTCAATTCAATGCATATTTCATTCAGAGTGCACATACCTTTTGTTTTTCGCATACTTAATGACAATTAATGGCACGATATATATACGAAAATATAATTTTTTGTTCGCCTGCAGCAGGCACAATTTATTTAACATTGTAAATCAATTTGTAGTGCAAACAGCAATTGTATGGACCGCTGAAATGACAATGAAATTGTAAAAATCTGTAAGGACATCCGAAAAACACAATGGGACAAGTGCTTGGCAAATGTTTGAACATTCTGCGAACCCAACAGTGAATATATACATAATTGAAAATAGGACAAAGTAACGAGAAGTCTCTCATTAATAGCGAAACGTAGTGCAGATTATTTATTTATTAACTCGATTCTAGGGATAAATCAAACACCAAACAAATTTACACGTCTTTAGAGGAGGAAACATAGGGCGACATAATGTTTATAATATTGATAATTATTTATCTGTATATGAATGTAAATTGCTTAGATCGTTTCAAGTATAAGTATTCCATCAACCAAACGTGATTGTTATATGATATTCATATAAGAATTATCTGAGTGTATTTATTAAATGTTTGTTCATGTTGTTTGCAACTAAATGCCACTGAGAAGTAACTCAAAAAATCACACACACTAGCAACAAGTAAACTAAAACTACAACTACAACACGAACCGAAACCAATTACCAAACTGGGTACCAATCAAATATGAATAAAGCTATTTTTAGAGAAACTAAACTTGCCACAAGTTGCCTTTAATTCCCTTGGAAAGGCTGGCAGCCTTTAAGCATTGAGAAAAGGTCGCAGGGCGTTAAATTCCATCCGAACGTGTAACGCAAAATTTATTACACTTCATAAAAGAGCGATTAATGTTTATAGATGTGATTTTATCACGAACACCCGAGCCACGATACCAACACATCTGTATGTATGGCGGCAAAAAATGGCATCAAGATGGTGGGCTACGATTGGGTTAGGTCCTCGAAGAGCTGTTACCCAGGATGAGCCTTAAATATAAGCGATACTAAAAGGAATCGTTAAGATGAGCCTTTAAACTTTTCCGTTTTTGTTTTATAATTTACTTCAAGGATATACATTTCAGAAACTATAATAATGTTGACCCCTTTAATAGTATCCTTTTAATACTCTCTATAAACCTCGTAAGCCCCTCGACATACCCCTTAACTTTCTGTATAAAATGGCTGGCTTACAGCACTTGAGGAGGTGCCGGTCTACGTGCCAAGGCATTAAGGACAAGCCAACGTGTTCGACAATAGATACGTCTTAATCAATCTTAAACGGATGCCAAGTAAATGCGAACAGGACCAGGATCTCCTCTGGCAGCTTGTTTACTTTAAACGCACCATCTGACAGCAGCGGAAAGCGTTAGCTAAGACTTGGCTTAAAAGTTGCAGCCACGACAACGACACACACACACGCCCAGGCCCAATGCAAATTGCATGGTCACGTAGGTTCGGGGAGAACCCTATGTAAATTAGTTGGAAAGTTACAGCAGCGATTGCCTTTTGATGTGGTAACCTGCCGCCGAATCGGGGGCAGAAGTGGCAGTGGCAGCCAGAAGGGGCGAAATCCTTCGGCGAGTACGTGCCATTTTGGCCAAAATGCTTCATTTACCGCACACACAGGCTTACGCACAGCACGCACAACTCGACACCTTCCTCGATGACATTGACTGTGGCTGTGACCTGGCTGTGCCGCCTCTCTCTCGCTCTGTTGCTGTAGAGCGCGCTTATCCTTCAGTCGAACGTGAGGTGTTAATAGATTTACGTGGCATGAGGCCTCTGGTTGAGCAATGTACTCCTTGCTGCATTGAAGTACGTACTCCAGACAGTACAGAGGAAGAAAAAGGATATACAAATCAGAGATCAAGGCCACCATACATAAATACTTTTCAAAAGAGTTCTTTAAACTCTCCTTGCTCTCCTTAAAATATTAAAATCTACTTACAGTTTTTTATTAATAATATTTATAAAATATTAAATTTTATTCGTAAATAATATTCATATAAAAGTTAAACCCAATTTAAATTATTAATAAATCATTTCCCTGCTAGTTTGCTTTTCTTTTTACCAACAACTCCTTTCTCTGAGTGTAAACTGCTAAATGACAATGGGGCACGCATGCTCTGGCTGTGGCAGCACTTGCGGCTCATTATGCTCCACAATGAAACAAAAATAAAACGTAAAACTGCCTAAAAAGAGAGAGAAAAAAGAATTTGCAATTCAAAGTAAACAAAAAGCAAGAACAACGGCAGCAAGAAGTTAAAACAGCAGGCGAGAGGACGGCGTCAAAAGTTGCCTAAGCAGAACGGAAGTTGACATTATTTTTATTTTCTCTCGTTTGTTTACTTAATACATATATATTTTGGCTTTCTTTTTGATGTGTGTGTGTGTTGTGGGAGCTGGAATGGAGTTGAGTGGCCAGCAAACAAGTTGCTTTCTGCGTGAGTCGGTGTGCGTCAAAGCCATGGCCAAAATAAATGCCAACAAGGATAATTCTGGGGTAATCCGATTTAGTGCGTTGCCCGCTGCTGGTGCTCCGGATCTAACAAAAAAAAAAAACCCTTGATTATGTGCTGCTGCCGCTGTGTCGCTGCTTCTGTCTGCTGGGTCCCTCTGCTCCTGGCTTTCCAACGTTGTCCTGGTCAGTGTCCCGGGCACTTAAGTGCCAGCTGATGTTGGCTAGATGGCTAGCAAATAGGTTTAAGCCACAGTGGGTAAAGGTAAACGAAAAGGAGGAATCAGTTAAAACGTTATTATTAATTGTAAATTAAAAATATATTTTTTAGCAGTTTTCTATAAATTTGATTTTATTTCCTTGCAGGGTATTGTGATTTCAGTCAAAAGCTAATAACGCATTGAAGGAGTCAATTCTGACCTTATAAATCATATATGTTCTTGATCAGCTTCAACAGTCGAGTTGATCTAGCCTTGTTTGACAGAAAAAGATTTTTTTGCCATTATTTAATTTTTTAAAACTTTAAATTTAGTATGCAAAGTTTTTTACCTATTAAAAACTAGAAAAGAGCAGCTTTCCGAATTCAATTTAATGCTTTTTTAGCTTAGTTATTATGTTTTTAAGCTCGTATTTAGTTTTAAAACTATTATTAAAAATTATGGACAAATATTTACATTTTATTAATTCTTCGAAGGTATTATAATTTCAGTTACATATAAAATACAACGTCTTAGACTTAATTGAGGGTTTGTTTAATTTACAAAAATAAAAAGTTTTTTCTTTTTAAATTAATGGTCTGAAGTTAAAAGGTTTAACAAAAAAACGTTACTATTTAAAGACCCCAAATTGTAAAATTAGAAGGGTAGTTTGTTAAAATATTTAATGTTAATTTCATTAACGGGGAATGTCAGGCACAAAAAATCATCTTACATCTTACAAATTATATACATTTCAGAAACACCTTATAATACTTTTAATAGCTTCCCACTAATTTCGCTCCACTGTACATGCTTTGGAGCGTGTTGTTTTGAGTGTGTATAGTAGTGTTTTTGCCTTTTTGAAACACACTCCTGACTTTTTAATGTTTTTTGATGCGTTTGGTGGTCGGCCAATTTGCCAGGACTCTTTGTGTGTTGCCCTTTTTCCCTTACCATTTGTTTTTTGTGCCCTTAAAAATTAAAAACATAATTTTCATGTTGCCAAACGCATTGTTGCTGCTTTTTGCATAATTGAATAACGTAGACTGGGGGCGGGACAGGACTGACAATGTCGGGGACAGGACAGTCTAAGTTATTGACTGTGCGGAGTGTGAGTGCGAGTGGGTCTGCGGCTTTTGTGAGCGGTTAGTCTGTGTGTGTGTGTGTGGGCTGTGTCTGTGGCTTGGCTAAAACTGCCAAGTGCGGTCCTTAAGACAAACGCCGGGGCTATTGTACAAATAAGCACGGTCCAAATCTGTCTCAGACGGCAGCAATTGCTGGCAGGAATGGAAATCGAGCGCTGACCTCGGGTTTTTTGTTCCGTCGCCTCATCATATGCCTTCCTATCGAGATCGTGAGACTTAGAGGGGCCATAAATCGAGAGTTTTGCCTTAAAGTTTCGGAACAATTTAATGAGCTTCTCTTTTTTTGCGTTGTTTCATTTTGTTTCGTTTGCCAAAGGTACGAAGGATAAGAGCTTCCGTGGGTACTTAAACGGCACACGTGGCGTATGCGCAATAAAACGATAGCAATAGCTAATCAGGGAAGTACATTGATTACGGCTTAAAGCCATTAATTAAAGGCCACGTTTTTTTGGTGGGAGAGGAAGCTGAATTGCATAGAATTTATTCTGATGTTTTCTTTTCCTCAGAACGTGGGGGGGGGGGGGGAATCCTTTCATCACGAAAGACAGCTCCGAATCAGTTTGCCAAAGCTGGAAAACATTTCGCATTGCTGTCGGGAATGTTTCAGTTTCTCCGCTTAGAAATGCACAAAGGAATGCTTTGGCAAGTGGCGGCGGGGGGTTTGAGTCCTGCGATGGCTGTTAAAAATGCATTCGTGCCGCTGCTTGTGTGAATTGCATGCGATAAACTTTATAATTCAATTGTGGTTCCCCCCACGACGTACGTTGTAGGTCGTGTCAAAGCCAACGTGCTGCAAGCTTGCAATTCAAAAACCGGATTAAAGCACTTGTAGCATAACCGCAAAACCACAAAATTAAATCAGCCGGTTAGCGAGTAGAGCTTACACCCCAAAGAAAAATGTGTATTTTCAGCTAATATGGGTTAACTGCTTGTAGTTAGGACATTTTGGTAAGCATTTCGGTTTTAGTGAATTACTAGTTAGATTTCTTTTAAGGAATATTTTTTAAACAAATTATAATTCTTTCTTTATATTATTTAACACCTAAACTAGTTGTGGGCTTAATTGTTCATATTTTATTCAAAGGGTGAATGTACTGCATGAGCCACCTCACCCTCACCTTACCAATTTCAATGCTACCTTCTACCAAAGGTGCCAACCCTCATTATAATGCCAATTGTAATTAAACCAGAGAAAGCGCTTTCAAGGTCCTGTCAATCGGTGGACTTTGTGCCAGGGACAACCTTCAAGTGGGCTTTTCCGCGTATTGAAGAGATTACAGGTGATTTCCTTGTATGGTCAGCTAGGCAACCAATTAACAGTTGATTGCTTAATTAGGCAAGTAAATGTAGCTGTGAAAAATCAGAAATGAATAGACTTAATAAAAGAAAGATATTGAAGAAAGTATCCTTAACAGTATTTATTTAATTATATATTTATAAAGCCATAAAGAAGGTTCAAATGGAATATTTATTTATTCGTTATTTTAAACATTTCAAAATATGTATACATTTTTTATATACCTAAAATGTAAGGGTAAAATATGAGAGCCTCTTTCTGTAGGCCTTATTTTACGTACGACCGAAATCAACAAACATAGAAAGAGCTTTTCAAATAAGCTTTTAGCAAGGAGCGTGTCCTTGATAAGGACTCTTTGTAAATGTAAAAAAAAGTACGTAAAATGTTAGGAAATGTAAATGTTACCATTTAAAAGGACATAACATTTACATGTAGAAACAGAAGTTCCATTTAAAATTAATCTAAAACAAGAAAGGAAGTTAACTTCGGCACACCGAAGTTTGTATACCCTTGCAGATTGGTCTTGATATATATATTATTAATTATAATGCTGTAAACACACACATAACAGAGTTTCATAACATTTTACCT
>JAEIIJ010004026.1:0-22000 GCA_018904815.1 Drosophila ogumai
TATTTAATTAAATGAGAATGAGGAAAGAGCAAAGGCAAAGATATCTTTTGAATAAACTTTAGTCTTTGTAATTAGATATAATCAAGCAAACAAATAAGCCGCAATCTTTCTAGATTTTATAATTTGTCTTCCGTATTTCACAATTCGTTGCAGGTTGTTCAAATTTCACAGTTTGCCTTAATTTACGTGCCAGATTTCCATTCAAAATTCAACCAGGGAGACCCCTCACCCAACCCCTTTACAAATTTATTCATCAGCATTCAACACGATCTCTCTAATGGATCGCCATACAAATTGCCTCTGTTTTTCCATCCCAAAAATCTCTTTCTGTGCATCCCACTTAGCACCTTTTATTAGTGCCAATTAAGAATGATTTCATGATGCGTTCCGCAAGCAATTTCTGACGAGATTACAGCCCCAGACTGCTATAAACTGGATAATCAACCGCAGAGAATTTTTGCGGCGTGTGTCTGTGACATTGAATCTGAGTAGCTTTATCCAAGTTTTCCAAGTCGTCGACTGCGGTTAGTTAAACGCGAGACCTCCAAGTGCTCGGTGTATATTCTCGGAAATTTGAAAATGGGCAAGTCAGCGAAGCTAGAGATTTCCACCAAATCGGAAAAACCTGCAGAGCAGTGGGGCAATGGCCTAGAGTTTCTCTTCTCCTGCATCTCGTTATCCGTGGGCCTGGGCAATATCTGGCGGTTTCCGTACATTGCCTTCCAGAATGGCGGCGGCACCTTTGTGATTCCCTATCTGATTGCTTTGCTGGTAATTGGCCGTCCTGTCTACTACCTGGAGATCTCTTTGGGCCAGTTTACGGGTCGCGGCGTGGTCAAGGCCTTTGATATGGCTCCCCTGCTCAAGGGCGTGGCTGTGGGCCAGGTCCTGGCCACTGCTGCCTCTATAACTTACTATTCGAGTATTATGGCGCTGACTTTGAGATTTTTACTGGCTTCGTTTGGTGCCGAGTTGCCTTGGAGTCGCTGCTGGGAGAGCTGGGGCAGTGATTGTCATGATGGCAGTGCCCAGAATGCCACTGGGAAGATGTCACCTGCTCAGCTGTATTTTGAGTGAGTTTTTGGTAGAAAAAGTAATTATAATAATCTTTCTTACTTCCACAGCTTTCTTAAATCTATTTATGATTATTTAATTTAAATTTATCCTTATTTTCAGACGCGAAATCCTCCATGAACTTCCCAATATCGACAATGGCTTAGGCCTGCCCAATTGGCAGCTGGTGGCCTGCCTGGCAGTGGCCTGGTTTATCATTGGTGGAGTCCTGATTCGTGGCATCAAAAGCAGTGGCAAGGCAGCCTACTTCCTGGGTGTATTTCCTTATGTGGTGCTACTCATCCTCCTACTGAGAGCAGTGACTCTGCCGGGAGCTATGGATGGCATTATATACTTTTTTAAGCCACAATGGCGAGAGCTATTGAACCCTTTGGTCTGGTATGCTGCCGTAACTCAGGTGTTTTTCTCTTTGGCTATATGCTTTGGCACCTTGATCACCTATGCCAGCTATAATAATTTCAACAGGAATGTGTACAAGTGAGTTTAAGCGAATTTAAGTAAGGTTTTCCCTCAGAAAGTCCCCTAAAAAATTTAAGAAGAGTAGCAAAAGTCATAAAAACAACTCGAATATGAATATAGTTTCTCCTGCTAATCGTTTTTCCCCCTTGAGAAATCATTTTCCATATGCTAAAAACTTCCCTCCTCCCCAGTGACATTGTGATAATCACCACCATGGACTCCTGCTCGTCCATCATTGCCGGCTGCATAACATTTGGAATTCTGGGAAATCTAGCCCGCGAGACTGGTGTCACGGATATTGGCAGCGTGGTGAAGGGCGGCGCTGGATTGGCCTTCATCTCATATCCGGAGGCCATTGCCAAGTTCGAGTATGTGCCACAGGTAAGGTATCGCGAACGGCGAGCGCCATGGCGCCCTAAAGCACAACTACCTAAAGATTTTCGCGGTCCTTTTCTTCCTCATGCTCTTTGTCCTAGGCATTGGCAGCACCGTGGGCATGGGCTCCTGCATCCTGCGGGTTATTCGGGATCACTTGGGGTCATCGCGTTCGCCACCCATTTGGATGCTGGCCAGCGGGCTGGCTGTCCTGGGCTTTGGTGTGAGCATTGTCTACATGACCCCGGGTGGTCAGTTTATCCTGAATCTGGTGGACTTCTATGGCGTGTCCTTTACAGCCTTGATACTGGCCATTGGCGAGCTGATAGCTGTTGCTTGGATATATGGTGAGTGGGGTTTTTTTCAGATTTTTTTTTCTTGGTTTTATATTTGTGCTTATTGTTGGATTTCTTAGGAGTTAATCGCTTTTGCTCTGACATCAAGTTCATGATGGGCATCGAAACGGGCTGGTATTGGCGTCTTTGCTGGCGCTTCATCACCCCTGGCTTGATGACCGCCGTGCTCATCTACATGCTGCTGGACATGTCCGCTCTGACGTACAAGGGCGTGGCTTATCCCACCTTGGCTCACGGTAAGCACAGCCTGTCCTTGGCATTTATTAAAACGGCTTTTCGCCTTGCTCTAGTATATATTTCCATTTTCTGACAGTTTTTGGCTGCTTTCTGGCCGCCTTTGGGTTGATACAACTGCCCGGTTGGGGCCTCTATGCCGTCTATAAACAGCGCGGCGGCAGCTTCTGGCAGGTGAGTTTTCTTTTTTTCTCCTCCTCGTTCCCTTGTTGCTCAGCTATTTTTACTCCTTTTATCCTGTAAATGATTCCCATTTGCCAGAGAGTACGTGCCGCCAGCAAGCCATCGGACACTTGGGGACCGGCAAATGTTCAGCTGGAAGCCAGCAGCATCTAGGAAAATTAGCTAAGCTCCGGCTAACACTGCGTATACGTAATGGCCCCAAGTAGCAGAAGTCTGCAGTTGGTAGTCTGGGGCATTATTATTTGATATGGAAAGGCTAGCCGAAAATGGGTAGCAGCAGCAGAAGCAGTAGCATTATGTGGAAATATATTAAAACTAGAAAGCAAAGAACAAAAGCGAGTTTATTCTGCCGGAACAGTTTAACTGCCCGAAGGAGTTTTGGGGGCAAGGCAAGGAAAGAAGGATAGAGGAGTTCCAAGCCGCTGCAGGCACTTTTAATTACCCCCGGATCCCAGAGATCCAGTTGGGCGTGGCAGTGTTGCACTCCTTGGTGTGTGTGTGTTTGCCAGGATGTGTGCCTGTGTGTGTGCTTGTCTGTTTGTGTCTGTTTGGCATGTCAGACATGTCAGCAATGCGGAAATGCGCAAATACTAAATGAAAACAAGAAGGCAAAGCTTGGTTATGACTACGAGAGCTTGAATACTCTTGGTAAGTTTGTTGTTTTAACCAGAAACTTCTTAGAATTAATTAATAAGCTTTGAATTATTATCAACAAAGTAGATGAAATTAGATTTTCAGCAGGAACAGGAAAAGATAGATTAATTTAAAAATTTGAAAAACTCTAGCTTAAAATAAATTACGTTTTTTATTGGTATTTATTTTGCTTTCTGGTTTTGATTATAATTATAAATTCTATATATTTATAATTTCCAACTGGTTTAAGTAAGTAACAATTATTTATCATTTCGATTGATTTAGAAAATTTCTTGGATCATATAAAACTTAAATTGTGTTTGTATATTATTAATAGTATCAATAAACTACTTTCCTTTAGATTATCTAACCTTCCTTAGTAGAAAATAAATAAAAATTTTTATAATTTAAAAAAATACAATTTTTCCTGTATTTTTAGAAATTTTATAAATTGAATTCTAGTTTATTTTTAGTTAATTTGTTAATTGTAATTTGTCTATTCTAAAATTTTCGAACTAATTTTAGCTTGGGAAAGTTTAATGTGCATATGCAAATTTTCTTCTTTGCTTTCTAGATTTTTCCACTTTTTCGTAACAAAATGTAATGAGATTTTTTATCTGCTCTGAGCTACAAAGTTCAGCGAAATTTAAAATACCCTTTCAAAGAAACATCACAAACTGCAGCTCAGTAAAAAAAAAAGAAAGATAAAGCGAGGCCAGCGAAAAATGGAGACTAGAGCGCAGCAGGGCCCTGTAAATAAAACATTTGGTTAGCTTGCTGTTCGACACATTAATTTTGGCCGAGTAAAGGGGACCAGAGGAGGGAAACGGGTCGCAAATCAGAATGTCTGTGGCATGTGACAAAGTTGAAAAGTAAATATGCAAAAAAAAAATATACATATATGGGAAGGGGAAACAAGCAGCCTCCTCGTCACTTTTCGCTTGTCGCTTGTCTGTTGCAATGCTTTACCCATATGACAGCGCATTTATTTACTATACTTTGTGTTTTATCTTTTTTCAACGTTGTGTGTGTGTGTGTGTGTGTGTTGTCAGGAAAAAAAGTGACAGTGTTAAATTTTTGGGTTCATCCCCCGCAGCAGATGAAATTGAAGTGTGTGTTGACTTTGACTGACGTGTCGTTAGTGCTGAAGAGCTGGGAGATTCCTGCTTGAAACAAGCTTGCGTGCGCCACGCCCACTTGTCCCTTGCCGCCCACCAGCACCCACGCTAACACACACACACACACACGTATGCCACACGTCCAAAAACACGGCAAACAACTTTCTTTCATTCCATTCGTGCCTCCTCCGCCGTTGTTCATTGCTTTAACGATGCGCGTAAATCTTGACATACTTTTGCCGGAATAGGAAGGAAAATGCCAGTGCGAGTGGCGAAGGCGGAGGTGGAGCCGGAAGTGGGCCACTCACTCTCTCCACGCCCATTATTAGTAATGACCAAATCTAGACCGATCTAGCCCTTTTCAACACAGTCACTGAAACGGATAGCACACTTGTGCTGCAAACACAAAAGCAAATTTTTACCAGAGTTGTGAAGCATATTTAGGAAAAGGGTTGCCATAAAAATGGAACTATAAAAATGCGGAATATAGAATACAAAAAATACTTTCAGGATGTTATAAGATCGCGTTTCTATTACATTTATTTTTAAACCGCCAAAAAGCCTAAATTCCAGATAATAAAAGATGTCCCGAAGTACCAAAACACCCACACCACTTTGAACTTTCAAATACTGTCAGTATGTTGTAAGAAGGTAACTTAATTATTTTTTATTTCAAGCCTTAAATAAATATATAGTACCTCTTTATATTAAAAACCTTTTTTTTTTAAGAAATATTTTAAACAAAAACCTTTTAAACCATAAAAGAATATTTGACAAATATTTAGTAAATTAATTTTGAAACCACCAAAAACTTTAAGATTTAGATAATAAAACGAGGCTCCAAGTACCAAACCACCCTCAGCTGCCACTCTCAACGTCATAACATGGAGCCAAGTCGTAACTCAGTTGACTGACTCCAGCCGGACATGCAAATCTCCCTCGAGTGGTGGAGTGGCTAGCAGCAAATCCTCATCAGCCACGACATCATCCTCATTATGACAAGCATTATTATGATGATCATCAGCTGGAGTTCCTGGCCAGAGAGTCTCTGGCTGGCTACCCTACCTGAAAGCTATTTTCATGCTCCAGAGCCGAATCCGAATCCGGCACACACAGATACTTCTGCACACTTGAGTGACGGAAGCAGCTGCTGCCAGCATCCTCTCCGCCCTACTCCTGATTATAAATATGAACTGGAAACTCACACATATACTATATACACATGGCTCGAAAGTCTGCTTCAGTGTGCTCTGGTTCTCTGGCTCTTGCATGTCTGGCTGTCAGCGCCAACTAAGCGAATTTATAACAGCAATAGTTTTTTTTGCATTTTTCTTGCATGGTATATATATGTTTTTTCGTGTGCTGCCTTTCAGACCCGGCAACAACTTGATTCGATGACTTAAAACGTTTATCGTGTTTGGCCGTAGTATCTGTCGCAGTATTATGTCCCGGGCCAACATGTCGTATACTTAACGTGAGCCACAAGTTGTGCACTTTCCCATCGGCCACTCCACAGCACTCTCGATATCAGCCATATAAAAGCTATATATGTTGGAACCCACCCCTTTGAGGCCCTGTCACTTAAGTGAAATTTAATTGTGTTCAACATGGGTTCAAGTTCGGCAGAGAACAAAAAAAAAAAAGAAAAAGAAAAAAGGACTAAACTGAAAATGGTTGGTTAGGTTTTTTCATTGATTTCATTTCGTTTCAATTGGGTTTTCTCCTTTCTCTCTCCCTCTTTCTGACCCCTTATGGGGCAATTACCTAATGAATCGAATCGATATTTGGCCCAACGCCACTCCCTACTCCGCCCTCTCCTCTCGTCTAGACAGCATAAATTTATTTATTTATGGCAGCGGCGTCGGCAGCGGAAATTACTGATTCATCTTGAGGCATTGTCTTGGGTAATTTATGTCATTTACGAGCATTTGCCGCTTATCAAAGTCACGATAAATTAAAACTGAAATGATCTGCCCCGCTCGCTTACAGTTAGGCCATCACCATCACTGACGCCCACTTGTGTCAGGGAAAGCCAATTACGCTTATTACATAATTCAGCAGCTGCCCACGCATCCAACAGATGAGGAAAATGTATAAAGAAAAGCCGGGGGAAAATGATGATAACGAAGACAGATAAACCTGGCTGGCGGGATAAACAGTACAAGGAGCAACAGCCATAGCCACAAGGGCGTCAGCAAAAGAAAGAGAAAAGAAAACCGCGATGCCCACAAGAAGGCAAGAAATTGAAGGTGGGTGGAAAGTGGCCAAGGAAAGTCAAGTCAAACAATTAAGAAAACCACGATGAAGCGGGGACTAAAAGCCCTAAGAGTAACGCCACTCCCTAGTCCATTTTGCCCCGATAGGCGTCCACTTAAATGGCCACGAAAAATGTTTGTTGCCAAAATTCAAGTTTCATTAGGAGTTCCATCCAGCTGACAACATAATGCGAATGTCGAAACAATATTTTCCATGTCCCTGCTAATGTGTGTGGCGGAAAATTCTGTCCGAATAGGGAAAGGCGAGGAAGAAAAGTGAAAGCAGCGAGACAGTGAAATCCTATTAAGAAGTTTCTATCGCAAATTAAAATCTAAATACGCAAACAAAATGATGGTGACGTCTACGCCACGGGGAGCCCAGACAGGAGCGAACAAAAAAAAATAACCCACAGAAAAAGCACACTCAACACGTGAAGAAAAAATCCGAATAGACTTGAAATATATTTGCCACAAATAGCCGGAATATTTTCAAAATCGATGGTTTTGTTTCAAGGCATTGTTTATTAATAAACATTTACCGCATAAACAAAGGGAAAAGCGAACAGCTGGCATAATAAAATGTTACAGTTTTTTACAATTTTTTTTTTTATAGAAATTAAATGCAAATGAATACAAAAAAATGTGGTTAGAGGGAAAATATTTTGTACGTTTTTTATTTATTGATTTTCTTTTTATTTAAAGTATACTTTTTTATGAAAACTAAAGGCAGAAGCTACCACAAATATTAAAGTGTTTTATATTTAATAAATAGGGTAAATATGTAAGAGTTTCTGTTAAATTCAGGGAGTAATTAAATTTATTTCTCACCAACAAAATTTATAACATTTACATAATGGTCACCATTTCTTAATAAAATTTATAAGAACACCAAAAGAACCAATTTAGTTAGCTGCTTAGATATAATAATCTATTAATAATATACATACATATAAAGAATGAATTTAAGCCCTATATCTTATTTATTTTTAGAACTCCTTTTCCGCTAATTTTCCCACAACATATTCTCTCTGTGTTCACAGCCAAGACGCGCCAAAGGAATAAGCATTAACGGGGACAAAGGTAACTAGTAGCCAACAGACAAACCCCCTTTTCTCCCAGCTCTCCTGACGGCTTGGCCACGCCCCGTATTTCCCTTTTATTTGTGCTGTCTGCTTACAGTTTGAATTATAAGCTAGCGAAAATTTAATAAAGCTTTCTCCTGCCACCCAGAAAGAAAAACGGAAGAAAAAAAAAAGAACGAGAAACCCAAAGACCAAAAGACCGAAAGACGAGGGGCGACTTTCGGGGCCAGGACACGCTTGGCAAGGACATGAAACTTCGCCGCAGCAAAAAGACAGACTATGACAATGTCAAAGAGTTTCGCTGCACGCAATGTGGGCGTGGCAGCAGTTGGCGACTGGTGGGCGGGATCAGAGCACCTGCGACAGCAACAACAAGAACCAAAACAACAACAACATCCAAGAGGATTGACGGCAAAGTTTTTCGTCCTGGCAAATGGCAAAAGTTTTGTGTGCTCTTCCCTCTAGGTATCCATTCCGAATATATATTTTATTTTTATTTTAAAATGCTCAGGAATTTTTTAATAAAGGGTATGATTTTTGTTCGGTTGTCCATTTGTCCGGTAATGTTTTTTAAAAGGCTCTTAGGAAATAGTGAAGCCAGAGGTAGCTAGATGTTTTTCATCGATTTGGATTAAGGTTTAAATAAATATATATTGAACCTCAAGAATTTTTATTTCTTTCCATTATATTATTTTTAATACCTTTATAAAACCCAGGTATCTGATAGTCGTTCCCATTTGATTTTAGCTTTATTCCTCATCCATTTCGGTTCCCGTTGTGTTGGCCTTGCTTCAAAAACTTTAAGCCTTTATTAAATTGTGTGTCCAAAGTCAACAACAAAAAGCAAAAGCGACAGCGGCGACAACAACAATTGACAGCAAAACAAACGATTGTCATTGCCAAGTGTGTGCGTCAACCTTTGAACCCATCGTCCCAGGGCTTCAATTCTGTGTCAAAGTACCCTACGCCCACTTTCCAGCATTTCCCAGCTATTCCCCATTTCCACATTTTCACCCTAACGCCCCCCCACGCCGTAGCCCCTCTCTTGTGGAAAATAGATGTCAAGCGGTTTTCCCCCAGTCCGTTTAAATTGAATTGTTAATTCGGCACAAAAACCTTTTCCCTTTTTTGCCTTTTGTGTGTGCGTGTTTGCCATCAATGCGATTTTCTTTTGGCTCGTTCCGGGTGAAAATATTTATGTTGAACCCTTTTTGTGGCAGCTTTTGTTTTGGCTTTTGTTGCGTTATGCAAACATTCGACTGTCAGTGACAACACAGGAAAAGCATCCCCACTTTAGCCCATTCCCTTCTCCATTTTCCAGTTATAGTATATCCCAAGTGGAGAGTCAATGGGGAATTTGACTGGATACCTATGTATCTATAGTTATACCTGCAGTGGACGCTTCTGTGGTCCTGGCAGCCGATTCTATTATCTTTTTGCCGCCAACAACATTTGCATATCCGCAGCGGACCGCAGCAGGACGAGGACTCTAGTTTTCAGCTCCCTCTATTTGACTCCCGACAATCCGCCATTTTCAAGCTCACAGCTCTCGCCGCATTGTTTGCTATTTTGCAGGTACACTACCCACTGGATATCCACCATTTGCCCACCCTGTTCCCCTACTTGTTCCCCCAACTGAAGCATAAATCAAGCGCAAAGCACAAATATTTTTCAAGTGACAACAAATATATAATGACGACTCCACGGGTTTTGCCTCTTGGCCAGCAGCAGCAGCAGCAGAGTGCCGGAATACCTGAATGGACCTGGGAACAGGCACCGTGGCCTTCTGTGTTGACTTTTGCCTGGAAAACAAAGCCGGCGCCACCCGCTTGGACTGCTCGCTTTCATGATTCCAGCAGTGGGGGATACTCTAACAAGAGGTGGGTTATTGCGAGAATAATATGATCAATTTGGTGGAGGAATATATGAGAATTTAGAGCTGTGTTTTCTTTAAATTTTGGATGAATTTTGTTACGCTAAGGCAACTGGTTTTAAGGGTGATTTTTTGGTAACGAAGACTTTAAATCTTGACAGAGATAAAGCACGTGAAAATAATTGTTTAAATAATCAAATTAATCCCAATTATAGTTAACCCTGATCAACAATCCTAACCCCTAACTTTACACCACTTTGTTCACTTTATTGAATCATCAATAAATGTCATGACAAATAAATGTCATCTGCTGTTGCTGCTGCTGTCTTTTCCCCCTCATTTCCCTAAAGCCAAACTATTTTATAGCAGGGCATCCGGGGGATTGGGTTTTCCTGTGGCAGGATTTCCCAGGATTTTCGCTGGCCCACTTTTCCGTTGCGACGCTGCTGCGGCTTGCGCTTTGCTGATTTCGTTTTGATTACGGCAAATTGTTTTTAGTTGCCTTTGCCGGGTCGAGTTCTGCTTTCCTTTCAGCCTTCTATTTTCTATTTTCCACTCTCCCTCTGCACTCTCCCCCCCTCCCTGCTTTGTGCCATTGCGATTTGTTTCGTGGCCAAGTTTGTATTGCGGCATTTGTGTGCAGTTTGTGCCCAGTTCCGTTGATTTGCATTTGCGGTAATCACAGGTCAAGTCCCAAATTACTTTTTTTCCCCCCTTCCCCCCACTTCTAGCTCCAATTCCTGACCTTAGCTTGGCCAGCGATATTGACCAAGTCCCTGGCAAATGGGGAATTGCGTGCTTATTGGTAGCATTAACCATTGATAAATGCCACTATTTGTTGAGTAATTTCGCCGGACTTGTGCATTATAAATTGCTCGGTCATATTTACAAATTGTATTTCAGTTAATGTATCAGCAAAGTTATTACTTCACCAGTAACGAGTTTGTTTGTTAAATAAATGTTTATTTAAGTTTTTTTCACTCTTCGACTTTTTTTGCTGCCTGCGAGCTGCAATTAGCAAGTTTTTCGATGCACAACTTTTTAATGAAATTAACAAACCCGCGGGACCCGATCCCGTTTTGCCTGCGCGTAGCAAAAATTAAGTGCAACTTCAACTTCAGGCCGCAGACGTGCCACTGAAAAGGCGCCTCTAATGAAGGCTTCTCCCCGAAGAACACAACAGGGGAGAAAAACCTTAACTGAAGCTAGACTGGGGGCTAGATTGTAAGATACGAAACGATATATATACATATGGTATATATATGCCATATAACTGATTAGTTTGTGGGCGCGACTTCAATGGCGATCCATTGCGATTACAGTAATAAGGCGTAACAGCCTTTTCCTGCACTTGTGTCATATGTGTGTACTCGTAGGTATGTATGAACTCCCAGGGCCAGTGACAGTCGGAGGTTAACACGCACACATGCCACGCCCACCGGAGACCCCCTACATACTAACATATATACTTGGAGGCGGCCGCGTTTCGATTAAACAAACCTCCTCAAATATGCAATGACATTGAGGCAAAGGCAAGGGAAAGCTTAATGGGATGGAATGAAGCATGGGGTGTGGGTTGTGTTCTATGTAGCACAGTGTAAAGCGAATACTATATTGCATTCAGCATACAGTGAAGCTTCGCTGCTGACAGGCGATTATCGGGGGATTTGTAATAAATATTCACGTATTTCCCGAACGCTGACTGACTGACTGCATTCAGCTGGAAAGCTCGAAACGATTGATGGATTTTCACAGGGGCCTTGGCAGCTGACGTAATGATAGCTAGTCAGGCTTAAAGGATGTTTTACTAAACATTTTAAATTGTAGTCGGGAAAGTACAAAAATAAAACTGGAGACTTAATAGTTTAAGAGCATGGAGCATAGTTTTACTTTTAATGGTTATACCTCTTACAATCACTTAAGAATCCTACACTTTACATATCCCTCTCCATTTGCTTTGACATAAAAAGTTTCTTTTTCCCCCAATTAATACATTTATTCACCCATAAAAGCCTCAAGTGATGAGAAAGCATTACTAAACTGCTCAAGGATCTGGGCCAAAGCTGCGATTGCATAACCTGAGCTCAACTAATTAGGGAAAAGCGAAGAGCGAAAAGGAAAAAAATAACGAAGCCGAAAGGAGAGTGAAAGGATTGCCAGCGATTGCATAAGCGAATGAATATATAAAATGTCGGATGACTGAAGGCAAACACAGGACTACAGCGGGGGGAAGGAAAAATGTCAACGCGACAACGACAACGCATGCAACATGGCGGCGCCCGGCGCCCAACTCTGACGCTCAAGGATACGCAAAACACACACACACACTCACACGCCGCTGCCGCCTCTTAGTGTATCTGTGTGTTTGCAGTCGCTTGCGTAACGTAAAAATAGCCTTGAACTGCAGCCGTGCGCTTTCAATGGATTTGCATGCCACCCCCCAAGCAGGCTCAAGGTCACGCGATGGAACACTTGCAGGCCACAAAAGCTGACACAGCCCATTATATAAACCCCATCCGGCAAACCGCACTGTAAATGTCGCCCAGACGCCCAGCTAATTGCTTCTTGAGTTAAAGGCCACCGAAAATTGCAACAGAGCCAAGCTGCAATTGCATTATTGGCCAGCGAAAGAGCAAATCGCATCGAACTTTGTCCTTTTCAAAAGCCCGAAACAGAGGGTTCGTTGTCGAGTTTTTCCCACGAAAACAACAAAAAGGAAGCGAAGGATATTATCATTAATTCCAATTTTTCAAGGGAAATATTCGTAAGAGAGCGAGCAAATCTGAATGGGATCCCCTAATGAATATTTATTTGTATTTGTTTGGCTTAATATGTTTTGGAGCTGCCCTCGCCGCAGCCATTTAATGTCCCTTTTTCCCGCCGTTCGTTCTCTCTTCTTTCGTTCCTGCTTCCTGGCCAACGCTTTTGCCCCATTCTGGTTTATTCCCGCCATATCCTTGCCATTTGCTTATGCTGGCAGCTCTTTCATTTTGCTGTTCGCTCTTTGCTCTGGCTCCAGCGCCATTTGCCATCGCCATCGCCATTGCCAAGCGTCGTGTGCAAGTTGGCCATAAAAATGGAGTAACATTTATGACCCACATCAGGCGAACCAACACACACAAACACAACAGAGCATTGAGCATACACACAAACACACAGAGGGACGCAAAACGCAGGACCTGCACTGAGAAAAACTACTCTTAAAATATGGTAACTATATAGGTATCATTAAAAAATCATCTGAGGAAAAGTTAAATCTCCAAAAACTTTAGGAAATAAAGCGGATATACTTTAAAATAAAAGTTTTTATTTCTTATGGCATTAAAGAATTAACATTTATTACATTAATAAACAAATAAAATAATAAAAAAGATATATTAAAACTATAATTTCATCATTAAGAATTTTTATTTTTAAGCCTTTAAAGGCAATATTTCCATAAATAGATCGTTTATATTATTTAAAAAATCTTATTTACAAAGAAATTCCATTTTAAATTAAATTTAAATTTTCACCAGATTAATTTTCTATTTATGTGTAACATATACATATTTTTAAAGATTTTCCTCCGTGTGTCGAAAAACGAAAATGCCATTTAGCATTGGTGTGGGTATGAACATTAGGGAGTTCGAAGGGGCGGGACTGCTAAGGTGAAGCGGGAGAGAGGGGTACGCCTGCAAGCGCAACATTCACAAGGATATTTTATTTTACTGTTATTCCATTTCCCGCTTCTTGTTGCTGTTGCTTCTGCTGCTCTTGCTACTGCTGCTGTCCTTTTGTTATTGCTCCTTTCGGCATTTCGACATTTACTTTTCGACTCGTAGCGCGTATCCTTGAGCAACCCTAACAATCCCCCACAATCCCCCATTCCCACTTCCCCCTTATAGGTTTTAGCTGTTTTCAAGGTTAAATATACGCGTGGCATATCGAAATCCAAGGATAATCGAGTGACTTGAGCGACTTACCCTTTAGCGCTGACAAGTATGCTACACATTTCAACTGCAGCACATGCAGCATTATTATTGCTTGCCGCCTTCTAGCTGAGCCTCCTTTTGGTTGCTTCTTCTGCCTCTGCTCCTTCCACTCCTCCTCCTCCTTCTTCTCCTTCTACTATTCCTCCTCCCTCGTTCTTCTCCTTTCGCTTACTGACCCAGTTCGCTTTGTTTTGCGTGTTTATCTTGCTCAGGTTGCTGCTGCGTTGGTGGCGGCTGCTGTTGCCGCTTGTTTTTGTTGCATGCTTTTTACAAATTTTTGAGGCCTTGTTTTTGTTGATTGTTTTTGTTGCTGCTGCTGTTTCAAGTATGACCGACTTTAGCACGCACGCACACACGTGTTTAAATAAGGAGAAGAAGAGGCAAGCAGGTGCAAGCATCAAAGGAAAATCCTTAATTTAGGTTGTGCCAAGAAGTAGGCAATGCAATATTTATTTCATTTTCGCTCTCTCTGGTCCTGCTTCTTCCTCTCTTTATCCCTTTTGCCTTCCTCTACTTTCACTCACAATTGTGCTGCTAATTCCGTTACTTTCACTTTGTTAGGCCTCTTGTATGCGTGTGTGTGTGTGAGATTGCGTCTTACTGTATCCGTGTGTGTTTTGGCTTTTGGCGCACACGTGTGCGTTTGTATGTATCTGTGCGTCGGTTAACGGCATTGATTTTTTCCGAAATTAAAAACAACTCCACTTGATTTTCAACCGATTCGATTTGTTTTCATTATTCGCTTATTTTGTGCACCGTTTCACGTGGATATTTAGCATTTTTCTTTTCGCTTTGCTTTAATTTCGGCGATTTGCGCGCGCGCTCAAAAACTTGCAACGGTATGCGTGTACAGGTGTGCGTGTCTGTTAGTGTTTGTGTGGTGTGTGTCCGGCCATGTGTTGGTTGGAATTCAAATGCCCGAGAGCGACAATTTCGCAGGAGCAGCAGCGCACGTCCGCTCTCCACGAAGCTTCACACACTTCTAAGGACGCCGAGGCGCCACTCTCGCGTATTTATGCACAGGACGCTTTCTCTCTGGCATCGCATCTACTTTCTTTCTTTCTTTCATTCTCAGGAACCAAAGCTTACTCTTTCTCTCGTTCTCTATCTCTCTCTATGTTTCGTACAACAAGCGGCGCCACAATGTCTACGCATAAATAATACGCACGTTGCACGGCAGTAAGCGAGTAAGAGTGCAAGATAGAAAGCAAGTGTAACTCTCATCTTAGTGCAAAAAAGACTCCATTCGGACAGGTGTAAGGAGAGGGAGGTAGAGATAGAGTATATTGGCATGTATAAGCTACAGTGATTGGAAAAGCACCTATTTTGTATTTTCATTGAAATGTATATTAATAAAAAACATATTATAAAATTGGATCAAAAAAACGTCATTAAAATTTTATATAAATTTAAATTTAATTATCTCCTTCGGATTTTTTAAAACTTTCACAATTCGTAAATGCTCTGTTAATCTCCTACAATGCCAGCATACGTCATCATACCTGTAAACAAAATTCACGTGAGAGAAATTCCCTTACAGCACACAAATTTCTTAGCTTTCTTGCTCTCTCTCTCTCTTGATCATGCGCCTTATTCCTTACTCGCTTGCTCCCACAGAACCTCCTCTCACTGCGCAAGCTTAAAGGCCACTATACTGCCCCCTAACCCTTGGCCCCACTGCCTATGCTGTTATTGCATGCGAAGCACGTGAATTTTTGTGTTTACTTTTTAATTTTCTTCTAGCTCTCAAACTCAGTACGTTCCCTTCTTTTTATTGTTACAGAGCAAGCAGTAGTAGTTGTTGTTGCCCACCTTCTGGCTTTTGTTTTTCTTTATCGCATGTGGACTTTTTGTTTTTCTTGTGGGCCTCGCTTTGTTTTGTTTTGTTTTGTTTCATTCATACGGAGTTTCGTGGGGTTTTTGCTTTCCTTTTGCGTTTTGTGGAGAAACTATGCAAACTGCTAGCCATTTGCGATCGACAGTTGGCATGAGTGAGTGTGTTTTGGGTGTATATGTGGGAGTGTGAGTGTGCCTGGCTTTGTGTGTGCGAGAGATTTGTATGGAAATTGGCGCAAAATATGGCCCAAAACCGAATTCAAGTCCCCAGTTAGTTATGTGCAGCGGTTTGCCTTTTCTGCATTTACATTTTACAGCTGCACCGAGCTTGCTGAGCATGCATACATATGCTTGTTAGCGAAAAAGGGAAGTCATTCCGGCTAACAGAACCGCCATTTTGTACAAGGAAATACGCCATTTTGTGTGGGGCTTATGCAATTCAATTGCATACTTTTTGGCGAAGGGCATTAAAGAAGTCCTACGAAAATAACTTAAAGATATAGTTTGTCGAGGTAATAAATATATTTTAAATTTATTTATAAATGAATTTAATTTATAAACGAAACGATAAATACAAAGGCTCTCCTCAGCATGTCCAGCTTGTGGTGCATTCGAATTCATATCTCTCAATACTCATTCACAGCTTGCTAAACATTGAGGTCGGTCAGCAATAGAATAATAATAACGACAATAGAAATGTCACAAACAGCCTTAGCTCTTTTAAAAAAAAAGTAGAAAAAACCTCAAATCTTTTGTTAAAAGAACCCCAGTATACATAGACGTAATCGAATTTCAACAATGGAACAGCCCCTTTCCTAAAAGCGTATGCGTTATGGCATTCATGGGTATTGCTTTATTTTGGGGCAATGTTAAATCATGCATGCTGATTGTCCTGTGGCCTCAAGGATGCCAAAGTACCGGGAGTCGTGGAGAGGATGCATTGGCATAAAACAGCAGCATAAGCAACAGAATCGGAATCGGAAAATCAGCATCGCCATCGCCATCGCAATCGCAATTTGAATCGGAAACAGCAGTCATATTCGATTTCGTTTACATTTGCAGCTTTGTACCGAAAAAGTGATGAGATAGGGGGCGGATTGAGATGGATGCAAATGATGTCGCTTTTCCTCGGATCTCTCGCTCTCTCCCCTTTGGCCCTTTTGGGAAAATCAACAGCAACAAAGCAACCGCTGCAGCGCAGCAGCAACAGGAATTTTGATTTTGAGCAAACGGAGTGCAGAATAAACAAATAAACAAATGGCATGAAGTGGAGCAGGGGGGAAAATGGGAAACAGGAAAAAGGGGAGACCAGGGAGGTTGGGAAACTGAGTGGGTGTTTCCCACAGCAACGGAAACTCTAACCGTAACTCATGGCGGCTTTAGTTTCCCCCTCCCTCTGCCTCTGCCTAAACTATTTTCATGAGTAATTGCCGTTGTGCATGCGCCTCTGTCTGGAAAATGGACCCCTCCTTCCCCCTTTATTTCACCATCATCATCATTGCCGTCGTCGTCGTCGTCAGCTGTATTTGTTGTCAGTTTCGGTCTGGTTTTAAGCCATTTAGCCAGGCCAAAAGCAAAAGCACCCAGCCAGGTAAACTGTTGATTCCATGTGGCGACGCGACTGCCGGGTATTCTCACCCCCCTAAAGCCCACCCCACCCCCTTTTATATCCTGTTTCCTACACGTGAGAACTTTGGCCTATGCCACCCATCTGGTATCTGTCCACGTCGGACTATATGTGCACGTGTATTTACGGGTATATATGTACATATTCCCGTACAGTTAAACTTCTCTAACTTAATCCACAATCTGTCACAGGGAAAAATCGAGTTAAAAAGAGAGTTGCTCCAGCTGTGGTCAACTTTTATTTAACAGAGTTTGAAAGAGATTGAAAAAAATTATAACTTCAACTTATTTTTGGGACTTATGGTGGCTTTGCAGGATTTTAAATTAAAGTTTTAGCTTGTAAATCAGAAAAAAGTTTATAAAAATATAGTTTGGGAGTTTGAATCAATTTAAAAAGTGTCAAAGGGACTGCAATATTTTTTTATTTTATTTGTTGTAATGGAAAAAAAGTAGCTAGCTTGCTTTTAGTTTATGCTTCGCCAAAAAACTATAAGGCTATGCACAGGACAAGTCCTTTTATAGAAAAAAATCATTGGAAATTAGCTGTGAACCTGTTCAATTCCATGACATATGTCAAGAAAACTTTTTCAATTAATATTTTGTAGAGCACAGAAATCTGTATGATACTGAAAAAAATATAAAAACATAGAAATAAAATAATTATATTTGTAATTATTGTTAAATTATGGATAAATATTTAAGTTTTCATACCCCTTTAAGGATATTTTTTTATAATATGAATAGTATTTTATATTCCTTTCTTGTTCTTAATTTTTATTTTTATCTCAACCTTTCCCCAAGCATTTTTAAAAATGCAATAAAATCCCCAGAAAAATCGTATACTTTTATGTTTAATTTTTGTTGAAAATAAAATTCTCTCTAGTCACTCTTATAGAGTTTCCACTGTAGAGGCAAATGTGCGTATGTCTCGCCAGGACTTTGCTTTCAGCAGCATTACATCTCTAATGGCATTTACCTTTATTAGCATAGAGCCGTGCACAAAGAGATCTTTATCCTTTCACAGCGAAAAGGATAACATTCTTTTTGTGGCACATTGCTCCCTCTTTCTTTCACTCTCTATCTATCCCTGTCTAGGCTTTTTGTGACCTTTGGCCATTGCGAGTTTCTTTCAGTGGACACACTGGCCATTTGCTGAATTTGTGCGAGAATGGCATTCATTTGGAGCAAACAGAACACAAAGCGGAAAGGAGCGAAGAGTTGGGTTCCGGGGGAGAAGTGTAAACCAGATCGGGTCCCCAGATGGCAATAAACTCCGGCGAAGTGCACACACACAGAGAGACATTCCGGGAATCCCGGAGCTACGCAAATAAACATAAAGCGATTCGCTGAAAAGTGTGCTATAAAAATGAGAGGCACGCGGAAGGAGAGAAATCGAGTTAGATTCCGGCCTATTTACGGTCTATTTTTGTCAACAGTCGATAACTTAATGTACCCTCCACCCCCCCAAAAAATAAAACCCTTTGCCTAAATTTAGACACAAACAAAATGCTGATTATTAGACCATAAACGCTTTTATTTTGCCTCACTGAACAATTTCAATTCCGGAAAGCTGTGGTCAGCAGTTGTGTTTTGTTCTGCGGTTTTGATTAGTTAGTTAGTTATTTTTGCAAAAAAGAACCACAAAAACATTTGTTATTAAACATAGTAGAGGTTGAACTTTAATTGCATATAATGTCATGGCAATTTAGGCAGAAAAACCACAAACACAAATGGCATTAAATGGGAAAACTTTTCCTGGAGGGATGAGATTTTAGAAGTTTAATTTTTTTTTTTTTTTGGGAGGATGAGCTCCATTTTGTCCCATTCCCGATTGTCACTTGAATATTCCGAGCGTGATCGATGCGCAGAGCTTTTCGCCAGCGAATTGAATTCGGAAAAGCCCCGCACGTAAGCAGCAGCTACTGCCTTTTCTTTCTCTTTGGGTATATCCATCTCTCTCCCTGGGTGTTTTCCTTTCTCTCTCGTGGGCAAAATTAATGTCAATTTTTATGCTTGATTTATGGCATCGCATTTATTCTACTTTGGGGGCGTCACCCCCACGCCCTTCTCCCAACCCAGGCTTCATTTGAATTCAATTGCTGGCGAAGATGCCACGACGCTGATTTTGTCGCAGGAGTAGGAATAATGCTGAAGGAGAAGGAGGAGCCGGAGCACCTCGAGTGCGGCACGTGACCCGCTAACCCCGAAAGCGGAATATACACAGCATTTTCCGTACGAGAATGTCCTCCATTTTCCTGAGTCAAACACAGCTGCCAAAGGGCAATAAAAAATTGACAACGCCAAGTGACAACTGCAGGGGAGGAGTTACAATAACAAGAGTTCTATAATACACAGATAAAAATTTAAATACTATTTAAAATATCATAATATCCTTGAAGGATTTATTTTTAAAAATTTGTTTATACTTTAATTGAAATTTTATCACATTTTCTTTAAATTTCCCTATATTTTTCCTCTGTGTAGCGCCTGCCAGACCGATTTAACAGCAATCATTTACCAAAAGGCAAAGGGGTATGGGTAAGCTGTGGGCTGCCTATCAGTTGACACGGCCAAAAGGATGCAGCAGGCATCCACAAAGTGCCATACACATAGTGCTCCGATAGCCGGGCGATTTCCATGTAGTTGCAGCTGCAACGGCAGTCGCTTTACCCAGGATGCCAGAATGCCTCCCAGCTTCTCCAATTTTCCCCCGCATTCCCCAGGTAAACACCTGCGGCCGGCACTTTGGCGTTATTAAAGCGCCCCAGGAGCGGCAGCAGGAGGAGGATGTGGCGGCTGTGAGGGAACTCGAAGTGGAATCATCAGCCATTTTTGGCTGGCAGGCCGGAAGCACTTTGCGTGCAGATTTATGGCTCCGCCCAAGGCAAATCCTCCGTGGGAAATTCATATGTATATATATTCCGTGTGCGTGTGGCCATGTTTATGGCCACATATCCTTCGTCTTTATTTTTGCGAATGCATTTAAATTGCATTTGCTTTGGCAGCTGATAAAACTGTCGGCACTTGACAACCTTATATCGTGACGTACTTAAAGTTGGCGAAAAAAATAACGAAAAGAAATTACAATGCAGCCATAAATTTTGGGGTCCTTAATTTGCTGCCACAAAAGTTTTTTTTATGATTTACTTGCTGTTAGAGAGTCCTGTGGTAAATATATTCCCATGCAACGTTGAACATATTTTATTTTTAATTATCAGCCTCTGGCGATTTGTTTGTGCTCTTTTCAACTGCATATTTAATTGGCACTTGAAAGCTTTTGAAAATCTAATTTAATGGGCCTTGACAATAGCATTTTTAATTTCTTTTATATTTTATACTGTAATCATTGTTTTTCATGCCTGTTTAGTTTTATATCAAGCAATTTGTTTAGGAATTTTAAGTGGCATTTAGTTGTTCAAGCGATTCACTCTAATAAATGTTTATAACGTTAACATATAGCTTTTAATTATTTAAAAAGTGTTTGTTTTAAATTTATTATATAACTTAAACTAGATTATATTTGTAATACGTTTTTATGCATATTTAATATAGGAAATGTGTTTTATTTAAGCTCAAATGCATATATGGTATGTATATTATATTTACTTTGACAATTTGTATGCGGTATTTTTATTAAAATTTTATTTACTTTAGAAATTTTTATGCTGAATTTTTCATAAAATTTTGAGGTGTAATTTTAAATTTAAATTTTTATACATGATATAAATTAGAAGTTTTTATTTTATAATTTACAAGGTCTTTAATCATATTTTCTTTTGAATTTAATTTAATTTATATAAATTTATTTGGTAATTATTACCCAGACTCTAAAAATGCTCAAATTTATTCAGCAAAGGCATTCATTAATGGAATAAACTTTACATTTATTACATTTTCCCATTTAAAACACAAACTCTTTTCAATGAAATAAAACCTAATTATACTTTGAACTTCTCTATTTATTTATTTGTTAATTAAAATGAATTCCAATTAAATAGAAAAGTGCTCGTACGCTTTTATTTGTGCCAATTGCGCCCCATTTAATGTGCACATTTTTCAAACTCTCTTGCTTTTTCCATTTTGTTCCTTCTTATTTTTTTCACAGCCGAGCGACTTTTAAGTGTCAGCTGAAGCTCGAAGTGAAATCAGCCATGCCAGTTGAGTTTTTCTACAGCCTTCACTCCCCCTCAGTGCCCCCGCAACAACAACCACTGGCTCTTTGACTTTGGCTTAAAGTTGTGAGTGTGTGTGTGTGTGTGTTATGGCGCTCCTCGACTTGTGTTTGCCTTTCATTTGCTGTCCACTCACGCAGCCTCACTTTAGTCGGGGCGCCACTTGGCCACTTGGCAGTAATCTCTGCCAGCCCGCCGCCACTACCCCCACTCCAGCCCCACATTTTTCACCCTCCCACCCCCCACCAATGCCGTGCACATAATCCGTTTAAAATGAGCGCCAGCGCGCTGTGCTCCAGTTTCCGCTGCTCCTGTCTTTCGAGTGCACTGAAATTAATTTAACGACTTGGCGCACTTCAAACTGCACAAAACAC
The DNA here is from genome assembly GCA_018904815.1 of Drosophila ogumai. Lineage (NCBI taxonomy): Eukaryota > Metazoa > Arthropoda > Insecta > Diptera > Drosophilidae > Drosophila > Drosophila ogumai. The sequence goes on from JAEIIJ010004026.1 coordinate 21,625, forward strand.
ATGAGGAGCATAAGAAGTGGGTGGAAAAGTCACCAGGCACCCGCTTTTCCTGTTGCTTAGAAGAGGGTTTCGTGGGAGGGGGTGGGGCTGGGACAATGGCAACTTGACCTTGACACGTTCGACGTTTTCTTCCTTCTTGGGGTATGTTTTTTACGTATTTTTTTGTGTGAGACTTTCGCCCCGGCTTACGTAAATTCAATTTTCAGTTTGATGAAAGCAAAGTTCACGCTATACACCAGAATGTGTGTGTGTGTGTGTGTGTGTGATGTCCCTGTGTGTTTGGATTACCTGAGTATCCTGTGCCTGCAGGTATGCAATACCATTTATGCACAGAGAATAAATGCTAAACATTTTTAGAATATTTTTTGTAATAAAA
>JAEIIJ010004030.1:0-18392 GCA_018904815.1 Drosophila ogumai
TTTAAACAAATATTTATAATTTTCCGAATTAATCCTTTATACAAGTACATCTTTAAATTATATTCTTTTCACATTTTAATTAACTAACCTTTCTCAACGCTCTTCACGTTATCAACTCCTCTCGCAATCTCTTTCTATCTTATTCAGTTTCTGCCTGCTTTATTCCCTTTGTTATCGTGTGTTCCCTTTTACAACAGTTGCCGTTATATTTCAATTAGCATAGCGCAACGAACATTTATGCGGCGATAAGTTTTCTTCAATTAAAACTTTGCCACACAGACAGACACTGCCACAAACGCAAACTCGCACACACACACACTCGCACTAACTGAAAATTACCGAAAACTTTGGCATAAATTTTAATTAATATGATTTTGGCTGAGCTACGGCGCAAACTTTTGTTACTTCATGAAAATTTCGGAGTGAATTGCGAGTAAATATAATTTCGAGACGCCACTAATAACACACTTCCGGCGCCGTAGCTGTGTGTGTGGGTTTTTTTTAGGGGTTTTTAACACTGGCGCTGGAACGAACGACTTCCGCATAAACACAGACAAGCACACACTCGCTTACGACTTACGGTAAAAATACGTTACGTTCTGGGTTTTTATTTTCGTTTTATTTGTGGCGCTTTTCTTTTTGTTTGGCCCTCTTACTCGTATTTTTATTTCTATTTATTTTGCCGGCAACTTTTTGTTTTATTGTTGTTTGCCTCACTTTTGTTTATAGTTTTTTTGTTTATATTTTTTTTGTTGCGTTGTGTTGCGCGAGCGGTTCAACGGTCCCGAAATCGCACTTCTATATAGCGTAAGCCGCGCTGAGAGCCGAGCTTCTTGGCCCGCTTTTCGGCCGGCGGACACGACACGCGATCTCAAACGGACGGCAATCGCAATCAGACTGAGCCGCGCGAAAAAGCCTTTTTGCAAACTTTTGAAAAATCGCACGGAAAATGTGCGAAAACGAAGCACTTGCCGAAGCCGAGCGACAACAGAACCCAGCTGCAACTAAAAAGCCGAAGCCTTGCCTTCGAGTCGCACAGTGGCGAACATTCGATAATTGTCCTTAAAAATAAATACCTAACCGAGCCAGCCAAGACTTGCTTGTCAAGCCTAAAAGGGAAATATTTAATCGAAACCTATAGCGCGATTTATTACGTATATAGTTATATAGTTATTTTTCCCACAAAAACCAATAAGAATTTAATTGTTGAAAGCTTGTAATGCATTCATAAAAAATAGCAATTAGTTTAATTTTTTGATTGTACACAGATAATAAATAAATTAAATAATTTGTAAGTATATTAGTAATTGTACAAATATTGTTAAGCGATGCTAAATTATTACAAATTTATTTAAAGAAAAGTTTATATTTAAATTCTTTAAAATGTTCTTATTTTTGTTAACTTTAATAATTTCTGGCTTAAAAATAAATAACCCATATACAAATTAACTCCCAAAGTCAGGTTTTAGCCCACAGTGAATCGTGTAAACATGTTGCTAACAGCCCGGCAGCAGCCGCAACAGCAACAACAGTAGCAACAGCATCCCGCAACAGCAACAGCTACAGCAGCAACAAATGTTGCCAGCACGGAATGTTGCTGCATGCCAGAAACGTGCGCATGAGAAAATGTTGCCAACCGCTGGCCAAGTATTGCTTTTAATACTCTGTGCCAATATAGCACATCATTCTAAATTAGATTTAATATTAATAATAATATATAATAAATGAATATATTATATATAAATACATTATAATGTTTCCTAAAGCTTAGCAGCTATTCATTTAATTAAATTGCTTATTTTGACTAAATTTATAAATTTATTTTCCTTGCTTAAACCAATTAAAATGTATAGAAAATTATCAAATTTAAAACCTTGAATTTAAAGCTATTTAGCATAAGCTGAACTGAATTCTTAATAAATTTCAAATCAATGGAAATGGTGTCTAAAAGCATCTACACATTAAATTTTAATCTTAACAGTATATTTAGGGAAATTAAAAATTCAAAACTGAAATATTTTACATGAAACCGAAGGTTTTAGGATCAGAACATTTGTTAATGTAACATTAAACCCTTAAAAAAAGTCTCTTTTATAAAAAAAAAAATACTTAAAAAAATGGAATTACCATGATTTTTCTTAAAGGGTATTTCCCGCTTCGATCTCTTAAGCTCCGTAATCCTTTCTGGTTTTTATTGCTGTTTTTTCGTTTTAGGCGGGAAAATATGTGTGTTGCTGTTGTTAAGCGTGTGTTGTTATTGTTTTTGTGACCAGCAGCCAGCAGCAGGCAGCTTGTTGTGTTTGTTGCAGCCATGTAGCAGTGATTATTTTGTCAATTGCAGTGACACAAAGGCATCTATCTCTAATGCCATAGTCACCGTCACCGCCACCGCCCCCCTCCCGGAGTCCCTCCTCTCTAACTTGGAGCGATTATTTCGATGTTGTCTTTGTTATTTGGGCAAAGCCCCTCTCGCTTTTGGCTCACAAAGCAGGCTTAAGTAGTTGCGGATTGCTAAGAGCCAAAGAGCGGGAGAGCTTTGAGGGCATTTCAATTGATTCCCATGAATGGCAAAGAGTTTGCCAGCGACATCAAAGTGCTCCTCCAGCCGGAGTGATTCACTCCCATGTAATAGATAGCGTATATAGAGCAATGTTCTGTGTAATTTACTTAGCTGATTAGAGGATAAGAGGATTATGCAAATGATGGTCACTCCATAAACGCAATTCCCCGGCAAAACCAAATTATTGCCAGCTACAGGACGAGATTCAGGGAAATCCCCAGGCACAGGCCGCTTGCAAATGAATTTTTAATAAAACACAGGCATGCATATTTTATTTTAAATCAATTAAAATAGTTTGCACAAAATAATGTTCCGACAGTTAAAAAGACAGACAGACAGACAGACAGACAGACTGGCAGAATGGAATTAAATGTCCGAAACATGCGGTGGCTTGTGTTTAACCAACTAAAAACTATTTTATTGTTTTCAGTTGCAGTTTTGTTGTAAAAGGATAAAACCAATGCGGGGTCCAGAATAATTATCGGACTTGTCTGTGATATTTTAATTGGGTAAACATTAGCCTCTCGCCTCGAACAACAAAGGAAGAGCCATAAAATAAATGCAGGGAAACTAAATTTAAGCCGCAATGGTCGGTGAGATAACAATTATTTATGAAATCAATTCATTTAACTCATATGCCAGAGATAAAAGGCTACTAAATAATTTAAGGTTGGTAGTTTAATGATTTTGATTTAATATATATTAAAAGGCTTTTAAAAATGCATTTGTTATTTATTAAATTAATTTACTCATTTAGAACGTTTTATTAGCATTAAGAATACCTTAAATTACCCCTTTTTATTAAACTTCGCCCCATTAAAGAGCCATTCAGCTCACCCAGAACATTTTCTCTCCCACATAAAATATGGCGTTGGGTTAAAAATAAAATATATAAAGAGAAATCGACAGTTTATAAATTGAATAGCTGGCCACAAAACGGAGCCACGGCAGCCCGGCTGCCCAGGAGCCCCGCAATTGGTTTCCATTTCCTCCTGAAATTAAATGAAACGCAATCAAATGAAGTAAAGTGAAATAAAATCAGGCAACTGTAGCGGCGAAATTAACGAAAATCATTTCAACAGCTCCTGGGACGGCAGGAGCCCTCAAGGAATCAAGCCAGCATCCATAGAAATGCTGGTAATTAAGCGCTCTTCAGCGGCTCACCAGTAGAAAATATAAAAAAAAATGTTGAAAAACATATAAAAACGAGCTAGCAAACATGGGAAATAAAACGAAAAATACAACAAATTAAAATGGAATTTAAGCAGCAGTCGAGACCAGAGATCGGGACCGGGACAAATGCAAACAAGTTCCAGCCCAAGGAGTGACTAAAAGCATTTCCGGCTTGGCCAGGCCAACAAGGAGAACCCAAGGAATGCCCCGAAAGTATGCTAAGGAAGCAGCCCTCCCGCCGTGGAGCCACGCCCACAGCACCGGAAGAAAGCTCTATAAACTTATAATGTAAATTCCCCCAAGACTAATGAGAGTTTCACTTAATATTTAGCCAACTAGCTGGGGTTTTAAAAGCAAGAAATAAAAGTTAATACTTGCTCTTAGCAATACCTAAAATTCTTAAAAATATATCTTTAAAGAAGTTACAAAATCCCAGCAGGAAAAATATCCTTTAGCCCCATTCAATGTTTCTCTCTGATTTCTGGGCTGGGCTTCTTTAATTTAATTGTATTGTCATGACTCAGGGAATTCTTCTAATTTCTCCGTGTAAGCCAGGCAAACAAAGCTGCGCTGTTCCGAACAAATTTCTTTATAATATACAAAGGAAATGCCTGGCAGTGGGACGCTGGCAAGCGCAGACAAAACACGGCAACTTAAGGCAGCAAAAAATGGGGGGGGAATTTCCCTTGGAGAAGAAGGAAAAGCGTAGTCCAAATGTGACACAAACATGTGTATGCTCAGCTGGTGCCTTGGCAACAACAAAAGGAGCAGCCAAAAGGATTACAAGGGGTTTGGACGGAGGGCGGAGGAAGGCAGAAGGATGCCAGGCGACTTACGTGCGTTAATAATACGCATACGACACGTTGTACGCAGCAAAGGCAAACTCTGGCAGTGACTCCGGCCATACATCATAACGTTGCCCGGAGTAACGTCAACAGGCGAAGGCGTGGGAGGAGCAGGAGAAGTGGGAGTAGGACGTACCCGACCTTGATTACGTTTGCAGCCTCACTGACTTTCGCAGGCTCCAGCTCCAGCTCCAGTTCTGGGTCCTTGGTGAAACGCATAAAATGTATTTAACACACAATTTATGTCTGCACGAGGCGTTCAAATTTACAGCCCGCAGGCAAGACGCTTGCTTCAGGTTTATTTTATTGTAGAGCAGGAGAAGGAGCATCACCACCAGCAGGAGCTGGCGCATCCTGCCAGCTCCAGATTCCACACATCTCCACCCCTTCTGGACGCTTTGTTTGCCAGCCATTTGTTCTACACATAAATTGGCCCGCGGGGCCATCAGGCAAAAATCATATGTTTTATACATGGCCAAAGTTCGCTCATGTGAGCGAATAAGGGAAAAAAGTTTAATAGACTACCGACTTTAATATTTCAGATTTCTCTGGCACAGCAAAAGTTTATATTTTGATTTTATGACTTTGATGATGTCGTCGTCGCTGCTTTTTGTGTGCAATTTCCTACTGTCAGAATGCTATATAGTAAGCCAAAGTTGTCAGAGGGCACAAAACCCAACCGAAAAAAAGGGGAAAGTTTTTGGGAAGTCAGAATGAACTTTTAGCCCCAGCAGAGGGAATATTTTGATGGAAAATGCAATGATATAATAGAGTTTGAAAGCCACAAAGTTTAACTTCTAATAGATGCAATGAATAAATTTTGACATAGAGATTAACGAACTTTAAGTACCACTTAAGCCTAATGTCACAGTTTATAATAAATCTCAATTATTCCCGGAGCCCAACAAACAAAACGTAATAAGGGATAAGAGCATTCCCAGACTTGACAAAACCTCATGACAGCTTAAAAAGTGGCATCTGCCTCTCCACATGTGACTCTTTACCCACGCAAAGCCAGGCAGCTGCTAAAAAAAAAAACCAACCGAAAATAAAAGGGAAAACTTTTAATTTTCCGCAAAATGCTTTTGGCAGAACCTTTTCTTAACAAGAACTTTTCATTTTTAATTAAATAGCAAACCCCAAGCCGACTGCCAGGGAGTTTCCCATACAGGAAGAGCGTCCGTCTGCGGTTGGAGAAGAAAGTCGCAGGGCCAGTTCCCGTCCCGCCTCCCACAATAAAGCTCAATTAGTTAAAGGCAAGCGCGCGCTGCTCAATCAAAGAGCACAGCAAAAAAGTATAAAGCTAAAGCCCAAGCCGATCCAAGATCCGGCCCACAAATCGTGCATTATTATTTGTTTGTTTGGACTGCTTATCAGCTGAGGCCCCGAAACCAAGATCACAATTTCCAGTCACTCGGGGGGGAACAGTGGTGAAAATTGGGGATTTAGAGATAGATTTTATAGAACCAGAACAGAGGCCAGGCAGAGGCCCGAGTCAGGCTTGACAGAAACCTTAAAGGTACGTTATTCATTATCGAGTTTTAAATGCTCTTGGAATATTTATTGACACCTTATTTCCTTTTAGATTCCTCTTAAGAAACAAAGAATTCTTGTCAAGTCAGTAAATAAAATCTAAGAAAATTTCACAAGCTAATCTGCCCATCCATCCCACTGTTCTTCTCCCCATTTCGGGCGTAGGGGCAATTGCAGTCACGCATCTCACGAGTGCGCTATTATATTCTCACCTTATGATGAGTGACTGCAAGGCAGCAGAACGCGAACTGCGAGGCTGGGATTGAACCAAGGGAACCTGGGATTTGCTGGAAGAGGAGGCTCGGGAGAAAGACGAGGTCCAGAGGACCGTAGTACCCGGGCGAGGCAATTGAAAAGCCGCAAACAATAATTGCAGTTACCTAAGCCGAGGAGGCCCAAAAACCGCAGCAATTTTTTGTGTGCCCCTGAAAACGGGCATAGGGAATGCGGCTCATCCTGTTCCGCGGGAGGGGGGGTGCTGCTGGTGGAGCTGGAGGGTCCCGAACGCGAATTAGGCAAATTGTCTGCAATTTCGCGTTTCGGTTTGGTTTGTGTTTTGCTTTTCTTTTGCTTTGTTTCCCGATCCCTGGCCATCGATTGTCTTTGCTTAAATGTTTGCCTCGGCTATGAGGGGAGCAAAAACTGTGCTAAGATCCGCTTGTTGTGCCGGTTTTCATATTTCAGACAGCCCCTTTTCTGGGATTCCCCCGCGATATACTTCACGGAGTTCACGGGTTCAGCGGGCAGCACTTGTGTGTCATCCTTTCTCTGGGTTCTGGGTTCCCTCTCCTCGCGATCTCCCGTTTCTATGCAGCTTGCCCTGCAGCCATTTTTAGTTTGGCGAGGACGACACCCACAACGGGTTCCCCCTTTTCCGTCCTCCCACGTTTCTGGCCCTTAAGCTGCCGCTGACTGAAGCACCTTCATTAACATACCAACTGCAATGCGAACGAATGGGGCAGAGGCGTAGGCGGAAGTAGTTATTACTATTAGGGGGATAAGGTATAATTTTAAATATTTTTTAAATGAATTGTTAATTTTTAAGTTTTTAAATTGTGTCTAGATTTTGAGGCTCTTCAAACGTATTCTTTATTCACAATTGAAGTGAGCATTAAATAGTGAGATAACCAGCTAGGAATTATAAGGAATCTTTAAGAATCCTTTTTTATATATACAAATGTTATAATCACTATTCCCTCCCCTTTAACTACACCCTTGCTTAATTTTAGTTAAGGGGTACAGCGGGCAACCGGTGCTCCGGAGGATTGCCCGCTGCCTGTGGGCAAGGAATTTCAGCTTCGTGGCTCGGAATTTGCTGTAATCCGATACAATTTAGCGGCTTAAAGCTTCTGCCTGCTTGACGCTCAAGTTTCTCATCATCTTGCCAAGTCTCTGCTGGTGTTGTTGCTGTTGCTGTTGCTGTTATGACTAAGTCCACCCCCGCCTACCTCATCCCTAACCGAGCTCAGAAGAGGGAGTGAAAGATAGAGATCCCCGTTGAGGCACGCGCTTCGTCCGCTTCTTTTTTTTTTTTTGCCTTTGTTTTCGAGCTGCCTGTCGAATGCTTCTTCCCCCTGCTGCTAGGGTTACTGGAGGATGGGAATTCCTGCTCCACTGGTAATTAGAAGCCACTTGAACGAGTCCACCGCCCTTCCACTTTATCTGTCACACTCCATAATGGTTCGAGGGAGGTCGGCAGTTGAAGGGGATTACTCAGTGAGGCGTTTTGCAAATAAATATTGAATTATACCGTATTGATTTTTAAGAAAAGGGTATACCACGTTTTCCTTCAGTGTATAAAACACATTTGCCTCCCATCAAATATTCCACAAAATCCGCTTTGCGTGTCTCCCCAACCTCTTCACTCGGGAATGCCAGGCAACAAAACAGAATTATCAAAAATAAAACCAAGACCTGACATAAAAAAAAGGGTAAGAAAACCGAGTGAAAAGAAGGAAGTAAGCTGAGAAATAGAAACCCAGGAAAACACGAGAAGAAAATGCAAAGGGCGGCGAATGCGAAATGCATGTAGGAAAAAATCTACAAAAAATCTAAACAATTTCTGCTGCAACTTTGCTGACGGCTGCAAAAGGATTGCATAACTGAGGTTACGCCGGAGGAATCGTTGAAAATTCTGCCATCTGCCTTTGCATATGGTAATTGTTTTTTGCATCCATGTATGCCATTCCCGGAGAGAGAAAAGTTCCTGGGGATCCATGGAGCTCCCCCAAGTAATTGCGTTCATATGCAATTATGAGAGTAGAAGGGGGGTTGGGGTGGCAGTACTTGTCAAGGTCTCTGGCAGCCGTGAATTATGCTACATTTAAACTAAGTTCCCTTGCCACAGGTGGGGGATTTTCATCCAGGGAAAATGGTAAAAGATAAATGTGTATAGGAGTGGGATTCCCCGGCGTTTATTTTTCACTTTTTCCACTCGGCGACCCATTAAATGGCAGCCACACACACACAAAAAGAGGGTTAAAAATTGTATTTAATTTCATATTGAAGTTGCGAACTGCTCTCGAGCGAAACTCTTTTCCCTGGCTTTTATTTTTATTTTCTTTTTATTTTATTCTGTTCTGTTGTTGCGGCTGCTGCAGTCCGTTAAATATTCATAAAATCAACTGTAGCAGGAATATATTTAGGGGGGAGCAGGAGGACACACACAGGGAACGAGAGGACATTGGCCCAGAGCTGCACATTGAAACGGAACTCAAATATTTGTTTGATTGGGTTTAGTTGCTGTTGGCAAATACATGTGAGTGTGCAGCTACACGGGCAGAAAAATAAGACTATCAAAGCAGCAAATAAGCTTTAAAAAATGTCTCTAAAAAAAGATTTACTCAAGAGTAAAAAATAACTAGAAAACTCTTTCCCCATTTAAGATTTTAATTTTGATAAATTTCTTACTGGGAATTTTCTCCCTCTGCAAATCCCCACAAGCATCTTCTGTTTGCTTTGTTGGTCAGCATTGAAATATGGAATATTTATCTAATGTGCATCAAAAGGAATCCCAAGCAGGCAGCTGCCAGTTGAGGAGTAGGAGCACCGACAATGGAATCCGGAGCAGCACATGGTTGTAGGACCAATGAAGTTGAGTTGCAGCTCCCACAAAAGGCCAAGACGACGTTAAGGACATTATTATATTATAAGCCACGGTCGAGCGAGCCTGTCGTGGCTTTAAGCACAAATGCAGGGCTTCCTTCCGGCTTTTCCGTTTTGGCCTTTATGTAAATCACAATTTGCTGAAATTCCATAATTTGTTCGCAATTTGCAGGGGAGCGGGGCAAGTGTCAACCCCGGCAATGACATTAAATCTCCTCCGCTGGGCGCGCACACCTGCAGCGAGGCAGGAAATATCCTGCGACGACGACTCCTGCTCCTGGAAGTCAATTTACGGCCCATCCCCAGAGGTTGAGTATCCGACCCGTTGCCAAACGGCACTTAAATGAAGTACACGCGCCATGGAAGTCCGTATCGTCACGGTAAGTGTGTGTATGTGTGGGCCCAAAATCAATATCGCATCAATTGCCTGCTTTTTTTAAGGCTTCACTCTATATCAGTGCCGGGTAAACCTGTCATTTAAATACCCTTCCAGGGTATTATGATTTTATTTAGAAGGTTGCAAGGCAACGAAGGAGCCATTTCCGACCCTACAAATCATATATATTCTTGATCAGCATCAACAGGGGAGTCTTTCTAGCCAAGTCCGGAGGAAAATTTAATTTTTTCATTTTCGTCAAAATACTCAAAAATTAACAAAAATTTGGATTTCTGGAAATTTAAAATTTAGTAAGCAGATTTGTAAACCTACAAAAAAATCAGCATAGCAAAGCTTTCCGAATTTAATTTGATGCTTTTTTAGCTTAGTTATGATTGATTTTTGAACTGCAAGGGTATACAAATTTCGACTTCCCGCAGTTAGTGTTCCTTCCTGTTTCAATTAAATTATAAAAATTACCAGCAGGAAAGAAATGGCTTTTTAGCTAATGGAAAATATAACTATTTGGTTAACTTTAATTATATTTTTTGTTAGAAAATTTAAAAAGTTCTGTTTGAGTTTAAAAATATTAAAAAATTCTATTAGCAGATCCTATTAATTATTTGAGTAGTCCTATTCTTACCTCAGGTTAATGGGAAATTAAGGCTTTTCTTGAATTAATATAAACTTTAAAATCTATCAAGAAATGTAATACCTTTTTATTTTTAAAGCTTACAATCTAGCTCCTTTTAACCATTATAGTTCGGGCAACACTGACAGAAAACTCCCAGGCCCAGACAGAGGCCAAGCAAGGGCCAGGAGGAAGGGGAAACAACTTCAGCACGTGCTGTCATCGGAAAGACAAACGGAGGGACAAGCCAGCACCAGAACCAGGCCGATACTGGGACTTGAAGGGAGACAGAGGACAGAGACCGAGACTGAGAACTGGAACGAGAACGAGACTGGCAACAAGGGGATTCCAGTTGCTCCTTCTCCCATTCCTTCTCCTTCAGTTCCTCCTCCTCCTCTCACACAATCCTCCCCTGTGCCTGGTTACCTTCACCTTGGCTGCAATTAATTCTGGTAACATAATCTTCACTTACAACTTTATATGACACTAAATCAGTGCAAAGTGGGTGCGGGGCCACCTCATACATATTAGAGTGGAAATCGGTCGGTGAATCGCATGTGTGTGTGTTGTGGGCGTTTCCGGGCGGCCTTACAAGCCCCAATTACGACGAAACTCAACGCTTTCAGAGCCCGAAATTTAATTAGTTCCATTTAAAGTCAAAAGAGAGGGAAACAAAAACATGCAAAGGTACAAAATGCGTGGAGGAGCATTCCCATTCCCTCCGCATATTTGCACGCCAGCCGATAATTATCGCTGGAAATTCGGTCAGAGGTTGACCCCGCCCCGTGCATTATGGCTTTCCCAGATCTGCGAAGCATTTAATCTGCATGCAGGATCCTGGGACACCTGATATACGATGCACTTGCCCTCAAAGGGGGTAGAGAGAAAAGGAGCAGGAGATCTGCTGTGGCACGCAGTCTGGCCATTTCGTTTTCACCTGAAACAGCGGGCGATGGTACACAGAGAGAAATTTTGTATATATTTTGAGGGATTTTATATACAAATTAAGAACATGTGATGCTTAAAAATTTTATATAAAAATAATATTTTTGGGAAGATAACAATTTGTAAAATTTACTGGATAGGTCAGCTTATAACCTTTGACCTTATTTTTCTCTGAGTATTTAGATGGTTTTATTTCCACTTCCAATCCCAAAGATTACGTGATCTCTTGACTGCCCTGCACAATTAATGTTTACAGGCTTTACTTTTGTCGTTTAACAAAAGAAAACCAAAGCTAAAAACATGAATTAAAAACTTGCAGTTGAAATAATTTATAATAAAATGAAAATGTATAAAGTAAAACCTAAAACCTGAACCATAAACTGAAGATTACCATAAAACATGATAACCTGAAATCCACTTCCCATTTCTTAATAAAGAAAGTGTTCTCTAACTCATCTTCAAGCCCCTCCCAAAGGTTTTACATCCCAAAAGAGATGCCCAGCATTCCAGCTGGCAAGGCGTGAAATTCGGGATGAGTTCGCTTAATAAATTCCTCAAAAATAGTACTTCACAGTTCCGGACAATTTCCCAAAGTCATTAGCAATTGGAAATGGCTAAGCGGAGGTCTCACTCTCCAAGATCCGACGCAATGCATCCGTGGACAATGGGGAGTGGCTGTCTCGCATCATCGCTTAACTTTTCGACATGTTTCACATGTGATGAAGATTAAGTAGAAAATAATTACAAGAGCTGGCCGCGACCGTGGCCAAAGCCGCGGCTGTGTGTGCGATCCCGATCGGATCTGGTCGGGATCTCAGTAATTACATAAACGGCGAGGCTGGTGCGGTGACAGGACGGCGTCATCGGAGGGCCTAAGCCTCGAACTGCTGCTTCACCACCACCACCGGCCGCCAGTCGATCATCAATCGTGCGAACTTACTTTCCCGGGGGCCGCCCCCTCGGAACGCGGATATCACTGCAATCCAGACCAGGCTGAGACCTACCTGTTCCCATGGCCAAGCGAGAAGCACAGCCGAAAAAATAAAAAGGGCCAAATCAGCGTGGCCTCTTCCATGGCCATAAATTTTAAAGTAATTTTCTCTTAGCCGCAGAATAATTTATGGGAAAATATTAAAGCTGCCCCAAATACCCAAAGCTGCGCTTGAATTCCAGGGGGATCCTAAGTTTGGCTCACAAAAACCCAAAACCGAAATAGAGTAATTAAGTAAGAGTTGGCTTATCTACCAGCACTTTAGGCGTAGCTGATAATCCTGCCCAGATCTCTGTGCCGGAGATCTTCGCCCAGCAATTTCGGCTCTGACTCTGGCTTCGGCCTGAGTTATGGCTGGCAAGTCTCGCGGGGATCAGGTCACGATTATCTGCATACGCAGCCGGCAATAATAATTTCAAAATTGGCGCACTTAAGCCAAGGATGAGGAACCGCGGATGTGGATCCTCGCTCGGATCCCTTGGCGTAATTTGAAAGTTATTTCGTAGCCCCATAGCCGGTGAAATTATTGAGCAATATGCTGATCTGTAAAATCATAAATAAAAATATTTGTACTTGACCGCAGCTGCGGCTGCGACTCCGACTCCGACTCCACCTTCCAGCATCGGATCTCGCTCCATCTTCGTCTCCTCCCTGGTGTTATTAGGTGAGAGCTCGCCCGGCTCCCCCTCGCTTCTCGATCCCAGTTCCGCCCGCGGCTTAACGATTGATAAAGTCTTTTTATTTACAAGCTGATAATGATGGTGTAGGTGCAGCTTTTGGCATTGCGACGGTTTTTCATGTAATTTATGAGCAATTTGCAGACGATTTTCGAGGTCCAGCTATATGGAGGAGGTGAGTTCAGGATGGGGGCTTCACCCGGGAGATGTGGGTAGACAGGGAGAGAGAGAGTGAAGAGCGTGTGGCTAAGTGAAAGATCTACAAATGAAATTTATGGGAATTAAACAAGTTATGAAGTGCAATGCCCTAAATTTTGCCTTGAAGAATTTTATAAAATAAAAAGTATACTTTAAACTTTTGCTAGAATTTTTAAAAATACAAATTTAAAGACTTTCAATCACAGAATCCCCTTAAGAAGCCTTAAATAAATGCAGAAAAGTCGTAGGAGACCTTAATTTATGGGAATTTAACTTTTTCCACCTAGCTCATAGTCTTAAGTTTCAGAATCACCTGTTTACCATACTAGAAAATCCCCCTACCCATACCCAATCCCATCTAGCACGCTTCAACCAAAAACTATTTTGTAATATTGATAACCATCTCGGCCTGGACCCGAGGCCCATTAAAGTGTCACAACAAAACGCTGGACTCATTTCTCGATACTGGGCACTGGGCCACAAGAGACGAGACGATAAACCCGGCATCTTGATGGGGAGTTTATAAGCCACGACAGAACGAACCAGAGGCACGAACATTGTAACACGAATGCCTAAACGGACGCAATAGCCAAGAGTGTCAGCTCCGGAAAGGGCAAGACACGGAGAGCTATGTGTAAGCCGATTATGGGCCACGACTTTCGGGAACGGAACGCACATAAAACTGTCTCTCTTGGCTAAGAATCGTGTTAAGCATGCCCCGCGACTCGGGAGTAGCGTAGCGCCTCCTCCTCCTCCTCCTCCTTCCTCTTTCCTCTTTCCTTATGGTGTGGATGTCACATTGCTTCTTGTTTGTTATTGTTTGTGTCGCCGCGGCTGATGATTGTCATTAACATCAAATTACCACAAGTCAAAGTCAAAGTCATGTTCTCCCAAAATAAAACCCCAGAGAAAAAGATGGGTCTCGGACTAGACACTGGACCCAAGCTTGGACTCGGGCTCAGACAGATAGTCGTCGGCACTTAGTGGCCAAGTTATGGAGAGGAATGAAATGGGAGATGGGCAGCCACAAGAACCACAGAAATGTGGCGAAAAAAAGGAAGGGTTAGGAGATGCTCCAAAGAATTCCTGGGGTTCTGGGATCAAAGATGCCTTGCCACCTTGTTGGGCAATGGGACAAATGTGTTATGACACCTGAGTTGGGTTTTAAAGAGGTTCAGAGATGGGGGAAGATGGGAGGAGAATGGGTACTTAGAGATCATTATGTTTGGTGAAAACCTTTTTTGAGTCCCAAAAAAAATTCTAGAAAATGCGGAGATTTCTTAAATTAGAAATAAGTTTCTCAAGATGATAAAAATATTGTTAAGGACGTATTCTGCATGCCTTTATATGATTAAACCTAGAGAGAAACTAAATCTTTTCAAAATAACTTATTTTAACTCATTAATAGACTCCCACAAATATTTCTTGTAAAAAACTATGAATATTTTCCACTTGTTTATTTTTACATTTCAAGTTTAAAAATAAAAAACCCAAGCTTGATCTAAGATTCTTAGAAGCCAGATTAAAAAACTCACAAATTTCCAATGTCAAAACAAATAATATTCTGTTAACTACCTGCGAAGCATTCAAAGCTTGATCCGATCTCCGCCAAGACACCTTGGCTGCCAGCTTCTTTTGACTTGAATCCCCACCTTAGTGAGATATTATCACCGCAGACTCTGCATAATTATGCTAAGCACATAAAATTCATTCATAAATCTTTTTGGCAAACATCATTCACAAAGGGGACCATCCCAAACTCCTACCCCGCCCCTCTGTGAGAACCTCGATAATGAGATATGAGCTATTATTCATGCCCCCCGTCGCTATCAGGGGCTCTCGCTCTCATTTGTATTTGTCCAGACCGTAAGCCTCAGGTCTTTTGTAGGTGATAAAACCCCAGTTGGGGTTATTTATTAACACGAGATGTTCGTCAGGGATGCCCAGGGAAGCGGCCAACAGAAAATGTAACAAAAATCAAATCAATAAACCAGTCGAAACCGAAACAGAAATAATTTTAAGATGCAAATTATGCAGATGAGACCACGTTGAAGCTTAGTGTGAGGTTTCCGAAGTGAAATGAATTCCACCTGCCCGGCGAAATCATATTTCTTCTTGCCCAATTCCTCGCTGGGCGCCAGGAAGGCGTGGCCTTAACTTTATAGTAAAACTTACTGCTTGAAGAGCTGCTTCTCGATCGCTGGAGACGCTTCCAAAACAACATTTTTTTATAGATTTTTTATTTGATTTTTTTGTGTGTTGGTGATAAGATCTTTCCGGCGATTGGTTTCGTTATGTGATCACGTTTTGGGTTATGCGGGTGTTCGGTCTCTCGCTTGGCTTATTGCGAAATGCTGTTAACATTTGACACAAGGCGCATTAATTATCGCGGGCACTGTGATTAGCATAATTCTCAAATCACTCACTCGGGAGGAGAGCCCAACCGGGGGTTCTTTGGGAGTCGCGGGAACCTTGGCTGATTTTCGCACACGCGCCGGAGACATGCGGAAGAGCAACTGCAGCGAACCACGTCTGGTCGATGTCTGGGAAGAGACTCACTTGCAGGAAAGTTATGACTGGCTACGTGCAAGTAGAGCGATTAGCTTTCGATTTAGTACTTTCGGGGGAGGCTCGGAGACGGAGAGAGTGTCAGGTGTCACCTCAATTAGCTACCTGCTTGCCGTGCACTTCCGTTAAGCGCTTTTCACGCCCCTTTTTCTTACCCCCAGCGCTGGCAGCAGCAGCGAACTTCTGGCCCGCTCGACGGTTAATTAACGAATAAAAAGTCGCTTTTCTGTTACGAAAAAAAATCTTCGAGCTGCGAGCTCTGAGCTCGGCTTAAGCGCTGCGGCTTCTTCCTCTCCGTTTCTGTCTCGCTTCGTGCTTGGCGGCTCCACGCTCCGTGCCACAATAAAAACGAAAAAAGATATATATATGAAAAAATACGAGGAAAAAAAACGAAAAAGAAAATATGTTACACCAAAACACTGACGTTGCCGTCGCCGCCGCAGTCGCCGTCGAAGTCAACGCACATTGGGGCCAGTGGAGACATAAAACAGGTGTAAAAACTAAGGTAAAAAGCGATATGAATGAGCCACATATGAAGAAGCGTATGCAAGATCGAGATAAACAACTGGACGGGGAGCCGGCCACAGCCGGAGTTTTATGGGTTTCCAGGGTGTGGACACAATTAGATGTTCGTAAAAACGACAGCGTTTTATTTCCCAGTCCCTAGATTTTAAGGTCTTTGGTTTGAGTTCAAGTTTTTGGACAAGGCATAAACCTATCCCCGGACATAGAGTGTTTAAAAATTATGCTGATAAAATATATATATTAAATTTTTTAGAGCACAGTTTGTCTGGTAATTTCAGGGAAACCCAGTTTAGAAGTTTTATTTGTTTACAAGGTGTTGAGATGATTAAATAGCTGTTAAAAATTAGGTTGACATGTCTTAGATTTTATTATTAAACTTTATGTTAGGTTTACTTTTACCTGCCAAAAGGTTTTTACATTTAATTTTTCACAAGAAGACCTTAAATATTAGAATTCTTTAAATGGATATTTTCCATATTTTTTTATCTTAATTTTTTTGTCTAATCAAAGTTTAAATAATCATAGCTTAGTCAAAAAAGCCTTAAATTCAATTCGGAAAGCTTTTCTATGCTAGTTTTTTCTAGGTTAACAAATCTGCATCCTAAATTTATAATTTTAAGAAATTCAAATTTATGTCAATTTTTGACAATTTTGACGATGTAACCCCTTATAGAATTTAGCAAAAATCGAGTAAATTTGTTTTTCCTTCCGACATAGCCAAAAAGATTCGCCTGGTGATGCTGATCAAGAATATATATGCTTTATTGGGTCGGAAATTACTCCTTCACTCGCAAAGATGAAAAATATGTAATGAAAAATTTTGTAAGTTTTAAGAAATTGGCAAACTTAAACAAAAAATACTGGCAAACTTATTTGTTTACTACTAAATTGTAAATATAGTTTATAAAAATAAACGAGGTTAATTCAGTGTTCAACTGCGCAGTCGCAGCCGACGTTGACGGCGCCGATGCATCCGCAGTTGGCGTTGCGTTGGTGGCGGTTCACTGAATTTCGCTGGCTGAAGCTATACTTGTTGTTGTGGCTCCAAAATGTGTATCAAAAGCAACAACAACAACATTAACCAGCCAGCAACAACAAGCACAATGGACTGCGATCGCTGTTGGCTCGTGCAGAGTTCACAATGCACGCAACCTGCAAGCAAGTCTCGTATTTTTTGTAAATTTATAATTTCTTCTTTGTTTGCTGCCTGCACATTTATTGCTTAACGCTTTGATGCGTTGACGGTTCCTGTTGCTATAGCCTCTCGGCTGCTTCTTGGCCATCATTTGGTCGGCTGCCCGTCCATTTGACATATTGCACTTGGCTTAGCCTCCTGCCTTCTCCCCAAAAAAAAATGCTACCTACGATTCTCCTCCTCCTTGGCTGCCTGTTCATTAAGCGAATCAGCGTAGCGAAGCATAAACCTAAATTAACATAAACAACTTCTTTTCGACTTGTACTTTAAGTGCACGGCAACAAATTGTTATATATTTTTTTAAGATTTATTTCTATCGCTTTTACAATTCAAAAAATAAATGCTTTACACTTCCTAGATTTTTTTTACAATTTTTTTTGAATTTTCTTTGGGTACAAAGAACTCACTTTTACTGCGATAAATTTTTATTTCAATATTTATTATTAAATTCATTGATAGTCTATAAGCTCTTAATAAATATTCTCTTATAGCCAACCTGAAAATATTAAGAAATATGAAAATAATATATTCTTTAAAATCCCATTAATTTATTTATGTGTACTATACATGGCTTACCGCTCGCCATCAGACATATATGGCCCACTGCTTCCTCCTCCTCTTGGGCAGCTCATCTTTGGGCCATTGTCAGGCTCTGTGTGGCGGAATTAAAGACCCTTTACTCTGCTATTCTTCTACTATTGCCGCCATCGCACCGGCAAATTGCTTTTGGTACGCGTCTAATTGGAATACGAATTTTATTTTTGTTGCTTTGGTAGCAGTGCTTGTTATTGCTACTATTGTTGCCACTTGGTTTTCCATCTCTTTTCTCCGGTTCGGGGGTTTTTCTTGTGACAGGTCATAGCACCAAGTACCTGATGAATTGTTTGTATTTATTGTTTGAAAAGGGCTTTCAACAATGGAGTGTGTACTATTATAGAAAATAAGATCAAGAAAGGGGTATATTTCTTTCATTAGTTTCCTTATGTTTGGTATATAATATATTTATTTATTACTAGTAAGCCCGGCGAACTCCGTTACGCCACCTTCGGCAAATTAGAGACCAACTGAAT
>JAEIIJ010004039.1:0-62641 GCA_018904815.1 Drosophila ogumai
TAACTTATTATAACATAGGTTACTTTTCAATCATTTTAATAATTTATTTATTTATAATTTTAATAAATAAAATAATATATTAGGGAATTAATATTATTTATGGCCTTACCTTCGCCTTCTTCGCCGGCTTTCGCTTCGCTCCATTTCGACAACTTAAAAGGAATAAAAATGGACAAGCAGTTAGAAATTAGTTTGTGTTAGTATGGATGCTAGCCTAATTTAAAAAATATATATAAAATGTAATAAATTTTAGTTACATGAGATATTAGATATTTATCTTTATCTTATCTTTAATAACATAAACATACACATTTCTAAAGATTTATTTATTATACACCAATAAGAAATAATTATCTTTATATTCCCATTTTCTGACCTACATTAATTCAAGAAAAATTTAATTTGCCACAACACCATTTTCCCAATTTTATTCCCGACCCTGAATTCGATTTGCGCGCTACGAGATTCATCATCGGAAATTTATAGATTCCGCCTTGAAAATTGGTCGAATTTCCTGCACGGCTTGGACCTTGGCATCTGCTCACCTCAGCAGGTGAGCAGGTGAATTTCCCGTCAGTCGCAGCCGCCAAAAACAAAGCAACGACCTTGACACACAGCTGAGCATTATCTGTGGCAGCTGCTGCAGCCACCAGCAGCAGATAATTAAATGTCAAGATTGCGAATGGCACAAGGAAAGGGCTTTCCGAAAGGGTGTCTCGACTTTAAGGCTGGCCAAAAGCTCCAACGGTGAATAAAATTTATGGTTCAGACTTTATATATTTTATTCACCGATCAAAAATAATAATAATTATAATAATAACACGTTAGGATCACAGGTTGCCTACCTTAAGGCCTTTGTGTGCAAAAAAATTAAGCAACTTAATCGGCTATAAAATATGGGGAATCCTTAAATTTTATCTACATGAATAAAGATAATAAAAATAAAAGCATTTTACGAAATAAATTATTATTTAATATGGATAGTTAAGCCCCCAAAATCGTAGACACTATTTTCTTTTTGTTTACACATTTTCTCTCCATGCAGAGGACTCTGAGCGAGATGGCCAGAGTCATTTCCTGGCGCCCGAGGAGGAATTCAGGTTCAGGATTGTCGCTTCACCTCCACCGAAGGCTGCTCTTGCATCCGGCTGGCGCACATTTGGAGGCTGAGCCAAAGGGGGCAAATCTGGCATACATTCCTCGAGTGTCCTTGTGGCGGGCAACAAACGCCAACGACTTGTGGCTCCTTATGCACAGACGCAGAGTGCGTGTCCTTGCAAAAATTCAGCAGGCAGAAGCAACGTCGAGGACGAAAAGCAACAATAATGGCAAAAACAACATCAGCCAAAGCAGCAGCAACAGCGAAAAGAAGAAGAAACCCGGACAAACACTCTACAAATTGCAACACTCGACAGATAAAAGGGGAAAAATGAAAAAAAAGAAAGGCTGCAACTTTCATTTAGCAGAACTTTATTTAATAGTTGAGGATGCTCTCACTTTTGAACTAAATTATATTAGTCATATTAATAATAAATCAGGCAGCAGATAGCTACTACTGCAAAGAATTGCTTTGTAAGATTTTAAATTAGCACCAAAACCCCTTTAAAAATGTACCTATTAATCAAATTTTATAAATTTAACCCCCCTCAAGGGCTTCAGTAAGGGTATTCACCGAACCTCTGCGCCCAGTCTGTGCTACATTCTAACTTTGTTTTCATACTCTTTCTGTTTTTGTTTGCGGCAGTAACTTGAGTCTGAAGATGAGGCTGAGGATGCTAAGGGATGCCAGCCAAGGCAACGCCAAACTATGTACTTGGGGACATCTTCAACCCCTTACGCCCCTGCTTTCCTGTTTTTATACCCTTGCAGGGTATTTTAATTTTAGTCAATAGATTGCAAAGTAGTAAAAAAGTCATTTCCGACCCTATAAATCATATAAATTCTTGAGCAACATCAAAAGGAAGTTCTTTCTAGACATGTTCGAAAGAAACAAATTTTTGACTTTTTTTTTCAAAAAAGATGTCAATCTTTTAAATAAAAAAAATTCTGAAAAAAATAATACATTTAGTATTCTAATTTGTTAGCCTAGAAAAAAAGAAACTAGCAAAGAAAATGCAGAAAATTATGGTTTTCTGATTTGGTCAAACTTTAATGTATCCGACAAATTATTATATAAAAATATTGAAAATTCTATTAATTCCGGCCTTCCTGAAGGGTCCGACCCTATAAACCATATATATTCTTGATCAGCATTAAAATGCGCATTTTTCTAGTTATGTCCGGAAGTAAATAATTTTTTTAGCCATTTTATCAAAAGTTGATAAGGGGTTACATCATTAAAATTTAAAAAAATTGAAAAAAAATTGATATTCCAAAATTTAAAATTTAGTATGCAGATTTGTTAACCTAGTAAAAAGGAGCACAGAAAGGCTTTCCGAATTGAATTTGAAGCTTTTTTGGCTTAGTTATGATCAATTTTTGGTTCGATGACACGATCCTTTGGCAAACTTCAAGGGTATACAAAATGTCTGCTTCCCGCAGTTAGTTTCCTCTCTGGTTTTCTTTTTCTTTTTTTTTTGTGAGAAGGCCAAGCGCTGGCTGCTTGAGAAATATACATAGTTCAAAGTGCAAAAGGGTGAAGCAGTACAAATCAAAATGCAAGAAAATACACAAACACACACAGATTTTACTGTGAAAACGCAGAGCGGTATTACGTATACGCCGTGTTGCCAGCAATTAAAGGCAAACTTTAGCGAGGAGCAGCTGTTGTTGCCATTCCGTGCCGCTGTTGTTGCAGCTGTTTGTCGTTGTCCTTGAGCGCCTTCTAATTGAGGGCACTGCACTCGCTTCGCGGTGACCCCAAAGGCACCCCAAAGTCCCTCTCTAAAGCCTCCCATTTTGGCCCCTTTTTACACCCTTTCGTTTGTGGGCTTTGTTTTTGGCTTAAAAGCTGTTTAACTGTCCACAGAGCACCGCTAGCCTCGCTTTTCACAAATGTAGCCATAAAAAGGGTGACTGAGAATCATTTTAATTGATTTGTTAATATTATATATATATATATTATAAAGAAAGGCTATTCAAGGTATTTGTGAAATATAATTTTGAAAGATCTCTCTGATAGATAAGCTTTGTTTTCATTAACCCTGTTTGATATTAAATTCCCGATTTTCTGTCTCCGTCGTTAATAAGGAAGCCTTATTAAATATTTCTTTTGAATTTCCTATAGGAAAATGTTTTCTAAAAATAATTCTATTTAACCAGTTAATTTATCAAATAATTTAAATATTATACAATTCAAAGAGTTCTGCTTAAGGAACCTGTAACTAAAATTCTAACCCTGCTTATGTTTTCGCGAGGATTGTTTTATTTATTAGTGTGCGTTAAGGGCAGACCTGTGTGTGTGTGTGTGTGCTAGCTTCCGTTGGGGGTGCAATATGCAAATGAATCAAATTTCTTCCATGTGTCCGCCTTTGCATTCGTGTATTTGTGTTTTTGTTTGTTTGTTTATTTGCACGGAACAGCTCACTTGCAACTGTATGCACCCTATACACACACACACACACACCAGAGCACTCGGAAACACACACCCATAAAAGGCACACATACATACACACCCACCGTTGCACACCTGAAAGTAGGTTAACTCGTTTTTACGGTTCAATTTTTTATAGTAATGCACAAAACGTGACGAGCAAAAAAATGGGTAACAACCAAAAACCATTTATTTATATTTATGTATATATTTTAAGGAAGATATTTTAAGATTACCATAAAGAAAGGAAATTTCGATGGTCATGAACATTATGTAAGTGGCTTTGATTATTTTGAAACAACTAATTACCTAAAAGATCTGAGAACAAGAGTGCTGATGAAAATATGTACTAACTAATTAAATCTATTAAAAATAAAACAAATATATAAGATTTACAGTTGATTTTTAACATAACAGACTTATCTTTTCAATTTCTGTATACGCTTTCAATTTATAAGTAAACTTTTTTTCCTTTTAAAAGAATCTCCATCCGGCTTATGTCTATGAATTTTATGTTCTGTTGAAGATTCTGTTCAATAAATTAAACAAATGGCAAACATAAACATTTAAACTGTATGCTTCTTATTATTAAGAATATTAGCTCATTGGTTTTTATTAATTTCTGATGACTTGAAGTCTTTAGTCGGCTCTTTTAATTTCAATAAATCAACATCAAATATTTAAACTTCTCAAAAAGTAATTAAATTATATTCGTTAATCATTATTTTCGTTGCTTTAAGAATTTCCCCCTCTTGAATTCATATTTTGCTGACCCCGTGCGTCTGTCTCACTTAAATTAAGTTAATCAAACACACAAGTTTCGAGAGCAACAACTTCAGCTAGTTCAGAAAACGGAAAACTAGATGGAAAGTCTCTCGTTGCACTGCTGCGACCTTCTCCTCTTCCCCATTGAGAACCAAACCCCTCTCGATATACCGACTGCAAAGCAACTTGGAAATCGAGAAACTGGCACAAGTGGACACTGAAGAGTCATCGACAGGACTGGGGGGATGGGGATGCAAATGCAGATGAGAATAAGAATGAGGACGTGAAACGACCCCACCTGGACAAAGGGTCAAAGGCCACTGGGCAAACAATGGCACCAGGACCAGCAGCGCAGTAATAATCCAGGCAAACACTCCTTTGTTTAAAAAGGACAAACAAAATTAATATAGTTCTTAATATAGCAGTTGCGAATACAAATTAAAAACGCTTTACAAAAGGATAATATAATTATTTGTTCAGGTATGTATATCCCTGAAGAATTAGATTTAGAATTAGATTTCCTAAGGTGATTTTTCCCGGTGACTCCAAGAAGCTTAGATGTAATTTTAAATTACATTTTCAAAAATTTAAATACTTAGAAGTATTTATAAATAATTGATAAATAAAAGAATTATTAGTTTAAGTATTTCATAATTTATACATGAATTGAAAATTAATTAACAATTTAATAAAGTCATTGTTTAAGTTAACTTAACGATTTAAAATTAAGTAAAAAAAACCTTTTCCCGTTTATTGTATCTACAGTACTAAATATAGTTAATAACTATATAAATATATCAATATTATAAACATCAAATAGAAAAACAAATAATATTAATCAATCAAGAGAAAAAGTATATAAATCTGTACAGCAAAAGGATTTTCTAATGATTTTGCTATGAAAAATTCAGTTTTTGTATTTTCTTCATTAATGTATATATTTTTCTTTTATATTCAATATTTACTAAAAATTTTTTGTGCGTGTGGCCCCTTTTTTACTCACCTTGAGTTGAGATTTCCTCTTGAGGGCGGCAATTGAACGAGTTTGCTGTCGTAAAACCTCCAGGGCAGATGCAGAGGTCGAAAGTCAAAACGAAATTGAAAACTGATTCCGGCGAATAAAAAAAATCTGAAATCAATGGAATGAAAAGCGTGAACTCGGAAACTCTCACGAAATACAATTTTTTTGCAATATTTTCCTTTCTTTTTTTTTATCTGTATACTCTAACGAGGAGTCTGTCTTTTTAAGTAAAACAAGATGTCACAGAAGACAAAATTTGAAATATTTATAGTTACTTTAAATATTTAAAGCAAACAAATAATAAAAAAACCAAGTGAAAGTAAAGTGAAATGTTCAAAAAAAAATGCATCATGCCTAGAAATTTATTTAATTTTAGTACAAAAATAGGGTTATGCAATTGAATTTATGATTTTAAATTAATTAGTTCATTCAAATAAAATTTTTTCTACATCGTATCAAAATTATTTAAAGCTTTTAAATACTATTATGTTTAAAATATTCCGATATAGCGAGAGCATCCAAAATTTAATAATGTTTTTACGATTTTGATTTTTTTGGTAATTGTTTACGTATGCGTGAGCAGGAACAGCGCGAAAAAGATGAAAAACATTTTGTGTTTTCAAATTATAAACAATTTTGCCAACGAGAATCGCTTTCAATATTTCCCATTTAATTTTCAATGATTGCTTTGTTTTGGCTCTAATTGCACGTTTTGACTGACTTATTGTGTGGGGGCGATACTTCAGCGTTTATTTCATTTTTGCAATATTTAAGAATAATTGCGAATAATTTTCTGTTGGATTTCTCTTTCACTTTAACGAATAACCTTGCGCAATTTGAAACAATTTTAAAGGGAAAAGAAACAGCACAAGCGAGGCATGGTGATTGCACTTTATACTGTATATTTCCGTTTCGTGCCGTGCAACCGGAAGTGCACACACACACACACACTGGCTAACAAATACCAACACAAGTACACTCAAGTGCAGAAGGTTTTCTTCTTTTTTTTCGATGTGGTTTGGTAACTTTTTTAAGGGGGTGTTTGACCCATAAATGAATTTATGCCAATTTAGAAAGCCAAATAACAATCGAGGGCTCAGCGGGGAGGAATTAAGAAAAGGGTGCCCAGGGGGGTTTATTACGGGGGGCGGGGGCGTTGGTTAACCAATTAAAACATGTTTTTTTTTCCTTTTTCATGGGGGGGTTGTTGTTTATTTGCTTGATATTTCCCCCGAGCTTGTTGTAACAGAAGGAGAACTTGTTTTTGGCTAACATAACCGGATATATTTGTGCAATTATTTTAATGGCCTAGACACCAACACAAACACACGCACGCACACACACAGAGTTGGGAAAATACTCCCTGGACAAGCCCTTTTTTTTCTTTTGAAATGAACTTTTATGTTTGCTTAATAACTTTTTGTTCTCACTTTTTATAATGGAAAATATATATTTTTGGGTTTTTCTATTTCTATTTTCCGTGGGCGCGTCGCTGCTGCTTTGCCGAGTTTTCCGAGTTTTCCGTGCGCCTTGGCCAGCAGTCGACTTGCAACTGAGCGAGTGAAGAACTCAAAACAGCTGAAAAACTGCAAGGACTCCCGACCCCTTGAACCGATCCCAAACAAAAAAACGAATCTTGCAGCCCCAGACGAACTCTGAACCGAGTGCGAGTATATGTTTGTGGCTACCGGCAAAGGGGGAAGGGCTGTCTCATTGATGGTGGCCCCAAAAACTCAATGAATGCGCCAAGCCGGCTGCAAGGCGCATGTGTCCTGTAGTAAAACGACAGCAAGGATAATGAACTCTCTGCCAAGTGCAGGTCGCTGCTTGGACTTTTAATTGGAGGGGGTGCCTTATAATTTATTATTATTTTTGTTAATAAATTTTTAATACAGAATAGCAATTTAAAATTAATGTTAGGCCTGAATATACAATTTTTAACAATATGTCGCATTTTCTTACATTTTCAAAATTGGCGCCCGCACATATCAGCTCGTTAGCCAACACTGTAAACTGCCAACTATCGCCGCCCGTTATCAGCCTTCGATTTTGTCATCAATGTTTACCCACCACTAGCTAGACGAAAAATACGGTCATATTGACCATTACTGAATATTTGTAAACAAAATGAAATTTTTTTTCTTTATTGTTTATAATGCTGCTGGCCAATACAAAATGCAGTGACGCTGGCGACGAGGAAAAGAAGATGCAGATGCAGGTGGAGAAGCAACTGCCGGAAGCCTGGACCTTCGAGAACTACGACTCTGAGGACGAATTCAAGGAGGCGAACCAAGTCCGAACCCTGCGCTGCAGCCTGCCCAAGTGCCCGTACAGGACAAACAGGTCCCACAACCTGTGGCGGCACGAGGAGCGCCACAAGCGCCCGGTGGAACCAAAGCCATTTGGCTGTCCCGTCTGCATATACAGCACAGATAAAATCAACAACCTGAAGAGGCATGTGGCCATCCGACACCCCAAATCGGCCCCAGTGGCAGAAGATCCGGATGAACCGCCGGTGGCGCCAACCCGCAGAATCCAGTGCCAGGTGCTGGGATGCCGGTACGAAACCAATCGGGCCTATGACCTCAAGCGCCACATGGCGGTGCACAACAACGTGGAGAAGAGCCACAAGTTGTACAAGTGTTCCCTGTGCATGTACAGCTCGGATAGGAAGGCCAATCTCAAGCGGCACCTAGAGCTGCGGCACTCTGGCATCGAGGACACCATAATGACAGTAGAGGAGGTGAGGGAGGAGCTGCATTGCCAGGAGGAGCAGCAGACTCTGGAAGAGCAGGCGCACCACGATGGGCTCTTCAACGATTTGATAGAGGACCTTGACGGGGTGGAGGTCGAAATCGAGAGGAAGGAAACGGAGGAACAAGTGTACGAGCCGCTGGATGAGGAGAAAGAACCACCCCTGATCACGATATCCCCATGGAAGCCACCGATACTCCATGGAGACATTACCGACAAGCAAGTGATTGTAAGTTAACCAAACTCAAGATTTTCCAGCCCTTGTACGACCCTCCCCGTTTCTGACCAGGCTGTCAACGTAAATGGCCAGCTGCGTTGGTTCCAATCAATCGATCCGCCGCCTGGTGCTGTGTCCAAACACCTGCAGCTGGCCCTGGAGACGCAGGAACAGCAGGCGGCTTCGGCCCAGCAGCAAATGGACGAGCTGGACGATGAGCTGGCCTTGTCCCTGGCCCAGCAGGACCAAGAGGAGGAGCTGCTGGTGGAAATGCTAACCGAAGAGCAGCCATGGAGCTTTCACATTTCCAACGAAATGTTGGCAACTCCCAGCCAGGAGGATTCCAAAGACTCTGATTTCCCCAATTGGTGGGACGATGGCGAATACACAAAGATGCACAAAAACCAAACGTTTCGGGATCACCGCCAAAAACCCTCCAAGGCTGTAGTGCAACGCATACTGCGTGACATCTATGACATATACTACAAGCCCTTCAAGGAGGAGCGCAAGCAGTCCGAGGTTTTCCAGATCAAGGACTCGTGGCTGTGCGCCACCCTAATGACACGCATGCAAATAATTAAAGACATGTACTCGAAGCAGGGCACATGAAGTTTACAGTCTAAGTTAAGCAATAAAAGGTATTTAATAAATCTATTAATGAAATTTATTCGAAAAAGGCCATCAAGTTAAATTCCATTTAATAAATTTAATAGTTTTCAGGCCTGACAAATGAAGAACAATTTACTGGCACATCTATAATCATGCATTTCACCATCATCCATGGCGACGCATTCCTCATCGCCTTTGTTGGGCTGAGTTCTGCCCCACTTGATAAAAGGTACTCTGCCGGTGGCCGAAGATGTGTACTCTAATTTATTGGCCAGGTTGTGGATGTCCAGCCAAAAAGCCACGTCGTACGTTGAATTAACCTTCGCTGCCACAGCCCTCTGCTCCTGGTCGTCCTCTATGATCGCCAGCTGAGCGCCCATCATGCGACACCTGTCCGAGGCGGCAAACCAATTCAACTTGGTATTTCTTTCGATGTAGAAAAACCTGCGACCTATCTGTTGGAAATCCGGAGGGATGTATTTGGATTCCTTTGAATTCTGAGGACTAGAGAGTTTCTGCTCCATTCTATCCAGCTTTGCCAGCAAGTCCTGCGAGAGGATCTTTTCCAACTTATTCAGGGTTTCGTTGCCATGGGAAACTAGAATTTCTTGCTGTTCTGCCAACCTGTTGAGCCTCGCCTCCATGTCCTGCGCCGGCATGGCCGTCCTTACGGCTTTCTCAAGGGACACCTGCAGGCCTCCAATCCTGTCCAGCTTTGCCTGGGTTTCATTTAGACCTAGGACATCAGAGGAACTCCACTGGTCTTGGTGTTTAGCAATGTGATTGACCATTGGCTTCACTACGGACATGCAGAAGGATGCGCACTGGTTTTCTGGATCCTTCAGTAGGCAGACAGAGCCTTCTGGGGCCTGCAAAGAGCCTTCCACAAGCCATGGAATAATTGCTAATATATAGAAAGTTGCGGATTTAGACATAGCTGGGGGACTACAACCAGCTAATGCGAATAATTCTATGGAACTGATCTGATGCAGTGACCTTTCAACGAAACTGATAATCGCTGATAAGCTCGTACAAAGAATGTACAAAAAATTCAAGTCAAGCTTTAAATTAAAACATTATTAATACATAAATATTTAAATTATTGTGTGGCATGGCGTGGTATTGAAGTAATTTAAGTTAAATTAGTTATATTCTTGCATGCATAAATATGAAATTTATTATTTTATAGCAAATGATAAAAAAAAAATTTTTAATTGAAAATTTTTTAATTTATAAGAATTTTTTCAAGTGTTCTAAAAAAACTATCAGTTGTGGTTCGAGTATCAGATGCGGTTTACGTAACAGTTGTGGCACGGGATTTTTTAGGGCGAAATTTTCACTATTCATCGATACAATCGATAGTGACATCGGTGACATTTCCCACCTCTAGTTCGCAAGTAAATTTTAGCAGCGTTGCAGTTTTTTTGCATTTTAATTACTTTTCCTAACCGAAAAAGAAGACATGCTCGCTGGCTAGTTGTGCACGAAACCCCAGTAAAGTGGTCAATTATTCAAGTTGGCGAATTGAGAGCAGAGTTTGGAATCGAGTGCGCCGACGTTGCGAAAACAAAAGACGCTGCCGGAAAAGTGCGAAACAGACGCCGCTGGTGAGTCGTAATTTATGTTTATTTTATGCCGAAATGCTAGGATATAAAAGAAGATGTCTATATGACGCTTTGTGCATTGGTTTCCTTTTGTTTATTTAATGACTGGCTGGACTTCTTCCTCTTCCACCTTGCTCATTTTCCTTTTGTTTGACTTTTTGGCGCAATATTACTCGCCACGCCGGTGCGAACAAATCTCGGTGCTCTCCCTAGAGATGACACAAATTAAAATAATATCGGGGTCTTCGTCATATACTCAATTAAATTAATTCGAGTTATTTTTATTTAAAGTTACATTTCAACGATTTAATATAAGACTTAAAAAACGTGTGTATATATAATTATGGTAAAGTTGTACACTTTTCAAGTCGTACGATTTTTTATTGAACTGTGTCTAGTCGGAAATTATAGTCCTTATTTTTAGCAAATTAAAATAATATATAAATATATTTTTAATTATTTTTTTTTTTTTAAGAAATATCGGTATGTCCGATAGCTAGCTGCTGGCACTTGTCACTAACGCGTCTGTCATGTGCCACGCGGCGTGGCAACCCTGTTGCTTGGCTCCAAAAAAACAAATTCCGGGAAAGAATTTGGATTAAAGTTTTAGCATTTAATTGTGTTTGCATCTAAATAATAAAAGGTGAGTTACCTGCCTTTGCGATCAACCAACGCGTGTTGCGTTCGATTGAGGTTAGGGCGAGCGGAGTGCAGAATGCACTTTTTGCTGATGGCGCTGAAAGTATTAAACAAACTCTTTTCGCACAAGAACAAACATGGCTTGGGTCCCGAGCACTCGATTTGAGGATGATCTGGTGGATATGGAACCGGGATTCAATTGGGTCCATGGCCAGCTGGACTACGAGGAGCGGCGGAGAAAAGAGTTTGTCCCGCGGCCCAAGAACACCTACGAGTACTTGTCGGCGCGCGAGAAACGGAACGCAGAGCTGGACAGCAGGTCTTCAGAAGGTGAAAAGGCCCGGGAAGTCCGTCAGAGCCTAGAGATGATGGAGCGAATCCAGCGGATAGCGGGCACCAAGCCTCTGGGCGAGCATGCAACCATGGCGGACTGGGATGACACTAGCACTGTTGAGGTGGAGGCGGTGGCCATGATGCGGCACTTTGGCATGATGTCCATAGCCAGACACTTGTTGCCAGTTAAATCATTCCACGAGGAGAAGCATGCCGATGAAATGCCAGTGCAAGGAGCTGTGCTGGTCTCCCAAAACGGTCACCGAACCTTCCCGCTTATTACGGATCCTAACTATTTTATACCCCGTAAGAGGCGTAGTCAACAGAACACCTCCTTTGATGGCAATGTTACTACAAGTTCTTATCACACAGCAGAAAGTTCGACCAGCTGCATAAGTGTGTACGAATCAGCTAAATCAGATTTAGAAAGCAGCAGAAGCAGTGCAGAAGTCACCAAAAAGCCAGAAAAGTACATTGAGATACCATACCAACTCTTAGAGGAGAGTGTAGAGGAGGAGGAGGAGAAGCTGCCAGCAATACAGGAGATGCTGCCAGCAATTCAAGAGAAGTCAAAGGCAAAAAGAAAGGGACGGCGGCCAAATCAAAGGGAACGCCAAATGTCCTACAAAAAACAGCAATATCAGCTTTAAATGCCAATATTAATTTACTAAGAAAATACAAGTATCGAAATTCAAATTAAACAAACAAGAGCAAACAAACAAGCAAAAGAAAAATGCGGAAACAATACAACAACAAAACATAAAAAAAAGAAACTGAAAAAAACCTGAAAAAGAACTGAAACCAAACAATAATTGAATGTGATGATAGGTCCCTAAACTCGGAGGAATCCAAATTAGTTATAAGTATTGAACTGATTTGCAAGTACATTTAAATAAGAGTTGAAAATAGTTTATAACCCACATGGGCACGCCGTGGCTCTGTCAGCTTCTTCAGCAATGCAGCAGAAATTTGGAATCTGAGAAGGACTGCACAGTGCCGCGATCTCGAGTTTGAAAAAACAAATCTTTTTTTTTCCATTTTTTAAAGAAAATCCAAAATTTTAAATTACATGAATATAATTTAAAGCAATAAAGAGCTTTATCGATACCGGCGCTTATAATAATAACCTTTCAATTATTTCAAAATCTGTCTTTCCTGTAATAAAATTCTAAACCAAATTCAATTCCATAATTTCAATAAATATTTTTGGAAAAGTTTTTCTTTTGTTGACTATTAGATCTATTAAACCCTCATAACATGTTCTTAACTTCCATTCAATTTCCCTAATTGAATCAGTAGATGAAGTAAACATTTCGCAAACTTATCAAAAATAATGAAGGGAGCAGTAATTCCTTAATCAATAACACACTCCAACCCCTACTGTTATTGTCCTTGTGTGTGGAACTATTATTAATTTGGCGAAACCGACGCGCCAATCAATTAAGCCTAATAATCTGTCCCACAGACTCGGGAGGAGTACACGAAGAAATTTGCTCACAGAACGAAATAAATTCTCCGGGATTTGGAGGAGGAGTAAATGTGAGTTGAAGTTGAAACAGTCGAACTTCTATAACCTCGAACTATAGTGACACACTACCTACATTTTCGAATCTTTCCTATTAATGAATAAATTTGCTTAATCAAATCAACTTGTCACTTAGAAGCTCATTGAGTATTAAAATAAAGACCCTGTGGATATGTTATTTTGAATTGAATAGTTTATTTTAATTTGTTTTGAAAGAGCTTTTTTAAAATTAGCTATAGGAAAGTATTACTGTATTTGGGTGGTGGGAGTTATTCTGCCTCGCTTTGTCTGTCTTCCTTTCGCGGCGGCTGTTGCTCTCTCCTCTCGTTTTTGCTGGCAGCTTCTTTCTCGCCCGAGAGTGTGAACACACGCACACAAAATACCTTACTATGCGCCAAGAACTGCAAGTTTTCAATTTCCGTGGCAACCGCGTGCTCCTTTTGTTTTCTACTTTTTACGGTCTGCTTTATTCCTTTTCTTATTTTTACGTGGTTGTCAAGCCAAAGATGTTGGTGAAGTTGATGCTGAAGTTGTGTTATGCACAACTCTGCTTATATTGCAATGTTATTGTTAGTACGCAGTTGTACATAAATATACACGCACACGGATACACATAAAAAAATATTTATGTAGTGGCAGTCCAGTCAGTGATAGGGAGAGGTGATGGTTGAAAGTGGGGAGGGAAGGGCAGACTCTATATGCTCTATGTGTACATTCATACATATTTATGTACATTTGTTTTTGTCGTCTGTATGTAAACGAGTCTGAAGTCTCAGCTTTACGCGATGAGCGCAAGGCGAAGCAAAATCAAAAATAAAGAAGGAGTTCGACAAATGGCGCAAGCTATTAAAATAAATATGTGCAAGCTCTCTTTTGAGGTGGACCTAAGAGTAAAAATCTTTAAAATATTTAAAGTTTTCTTTGGCAGTCAATCGCATACAGTCCACCCCAATTCCTACGCACACGAGCTCCGGCGAGAGTTTCTGACGCGACGTCAACTGAAGCTGACGCTCAAGCTGCCGAAAGGTGGGCAGAGGTGGAAAAGAGAGGGGGCAGACCTCAAAGGAGCAACAGCCCTCGCCGGCAGCCGGCTTTCTGCTCAGCCGCTGCCTCTGCCATTGTGAGCAGAGTTGACATCGCACAGTGGGCATGTGGTTTGAAAAATGCAGCTACATTTTATAATATAGTTTGGTAAAACGAAAGGATACATTTTCCACTGTGCATTGCTGAACTTGAGCCAGTCGCCAGATGCTGCGAGAGAGGGCATGGGCATCCCTATCTATCCCTCTTTTTGTTTTTGGCGCGCGCAAGCGTAAGCTCTCTCTCTCGGTCTCTGGCTCTCCAGGTCTCTCTGGAAGTTTCGGTCTCTACTCAGGCTTTCGGTGCGAGCTAGCGGCAGTTTAAAATCAACTCTCAAACAGGACGAACCGCCTGCGAGCAGGATAATGGAAAATAACTAAAAAAAAAAAACAAAGCCGCTTCGTTATAGTAAATTAATAGTAGTACAACTACTACTACTGCACTTGTAGAGGCGCTTTTTAATCGAATCGAACGGTCAACAGGGAAGACTCGGGGATGGCGGTGTGCAAGGACCACGAGGCTGCGGCTGCTTCACCAAATTTGGGATACAGACAAAACGCGGCTCGCAGGATACCGGATACGTCTCTTTCCCTGCTTGTCTGTGTGTTTGCGCGTGTGTTTGTGTCACATCCATTCAGGAGGCTAAAAAGAAAAGAGATAGCAGACATCACTCAGTGGTGACTTTCTCGGCAAATCCAAATATTCACGGAGAACGGTTCGGTTTCTTGATTTCTTGGTATCGGGGTAGTTCCTAAAGCTCCAAGAAGAAGAAACCACGATGATGAGCCCGAAGAAAAAGAACGGGGAAAGCCGTCAAAGAAACATCTTCGCTTCCATTGTGAATTTCATTCCTTTGAATCGCCAACAAAATAATATGGAGAGTTCAAGAAAAAGTAAGAAAATCAGTAGATTCTTTTGAATTTGATCATTGTTAGATAAAAATTACAAAACCTCAAACTGCATGTTAGTGCCAATCTCAGACAGTGCTTATTAACCTCAAAAGCATAAAATCAGTATATGTATCTTTTTTTAACTTTATAATCTGTATTCTTAATTTGAACAATAATACTACATTTGATTGATCAAAAACGCTTTTGAAGTTAAATATCCCTTAAAAAAAATGAAATCCCATATTTAAAAACTAATATTAAATTTATCAATAAATATATTCTCTACTACTATTTTGCAATCATTTTATAAATAATGTCCGTCAAAAACTTTCAAATATTAAATACATAAAACCATTTAGTCTCGTTTTTAATAACAAAAAAATCAATATCATTTAATTCTATGTAATGGTAATTAATAATTTCCCAAAAGTGCTATAGTTCAATCGCAGTAACCCCATTATTATTTGCATTACGACAGAAAATGTAGACCTTAAAAACTTCTCGAAGAATTTACTGAAACATTTTAATTTAACAATTATCAAAGACTGTTTATAAGAATGAAAATTTACTTAAAGTTTAGGTTTATAGGCAAAATGTATATTTATTTTAGGTTATTGATGATATTTTTAAAAAGTTATAAAATTACTAACCATGTGATATTGTCCTCTGAAGCCCTTAAAAACCACAACTAATTGCACATACTGCTTTCAATTTTTTTTCTCACTTTTTGCAACGCCCGCGAAATAAAAAGGAAAAACCAGAGGTTACGGGCGACGCAAGGGGAAAGCAAGCTGAGAAAAAACAGCAGATAAAAAATAAAAAGTACAAGGAAAAAACTTGCAGCGCTGGTCTGTCCACTTGTCCTGTCCGCCGTGTCTGCCGGCCGGCCTGTTAGGCCCCTTCCTTTTTTCTCTCTGTACGCGCGAGTGTGTGGAGTATCTGTGTGTCTTTTTTTATGGCCATGCAATATCTTTCTCATTGCTGGCTTTCCTGTTCGCAGCCTCCTTGCGCTGCTTCATCCCGTGCTTCATGTACGGGGAGCATAAAATAAGATGGGAAAAAAGCGAATGTTCAAATTGAAATACTTTACAAAACTCGTATTTGCTTAGCCTTATCGGCCTCGCACAGATACAGGCGCACACATAGACAGACACACACCTCGGTCCTGGCAACGAAGTTTTTACTTCCCCGCTGTTGCCAAGAGCCGCCTGGGTTACCCCCAAGTCTGGTCTCACGTCTGAGGTTCGGCTCGGGTCTGTAACTGGTAAATAAAATGCAAAATGCTAAACAAGAAAAAAAAGTAATGGAAGACAGACCCCTAGCCTGGCCTGGCCTGGCATCTACATAATCCCCAAGCGATCAATAAAGCGGTGCAGCTTCTCTTCTGCAATTAGTGGGCTATATCATTCATCACAACCGAGAGACAGATCATAATGCTCCTATAACGACGCTTGGGAGTGTGCCGCATCTTCCCTGTGCCGTTTCACAATTATGGTTAACTTGATTACTATGATCAGTGTATTCTTTTAGTTAGTTTCAATGGGAATTTTTTTATAAATTGACTTCTCGGACCAAATTTTATTCAAGTATGTCAATTTAAATTATTAATAAATACTTAGTGTATTCTTTAAACTAAATTTATTTAAATGGGCAAACTTTCAGTTAACAGCAAATTTTATTGGCTTAGCAGAAAATCATGATATTTATCATCCTGATATCATCTTACCTTTTCCATCATAAATCCAATTTTTCCATTGTCTCTTGCAACTGTCTGCCAAATCATAAAAGAATATTCATAAATTTGTTTACTGCAATCCACTTCCTGTAATCTTTTGCTGGAAATTGCTGAGCTTAGCTTTCTGACGGGGTAAATCCAATCCCCTGTGTTAGAAATCGCAACTAATGGGTTCGGGTTAGCCATTAGCCAACGTCGTTACAGGGCTTTCTGGCTTTAACCAATAAAGCCAGCTTGCTGACCATGGCCTGGACTTGGACGTTGATGTTCTGACTTACTCTTCCACTGGACCTGAACTCCGTACTCCAGACTGGATGTGACTTACGCCACAATGTCATTAATTTTGCTCGTTGCCGGTTTACTGTCTGTGCTCCTTTGCCCACTCAGACGGCAACTAGTTTTTTTCCCTTCGACGCTTCTCTTCTTTAGAAAAGCCACTTGTCCAGGATTACACTCAAAAATTTCCGACGGTTGGTTTTATGCTAAAAATAACTAAGTTTGGATCAGATTTTAATTAATATTAAAGTTTTCAAACCTAACCCTTATAATTGATAGCTTTTTAAATTATAATTGGGAATATTAGAGATATACATATTAATAACTGACATTTTAATGTTTTAAAAAGTGGAAAACTATATTTTCTTTTAAGTATGGAAGTAGTTAGAGGAGACTCATTCTCCTTCATTTTTGTAGTTTATTTTTTCTTTAGCCTTTGCCACCATGCCATGAAAATCTTAGTGTGTAACTGAATCTGTGATTGTGTTGGTGAGTCAACAAAGACACGCTCCAATCTCCACTATACAGTGTGCACTTTACAACACCCCTCCATTTCCACCCACTCAACAACCCCAACCTCGACCCCCTTCGCCTTTCAGTCTGCAATGTGTGCGCCCTTCGTTTGAGTCTTTAATTTTATTTGAATTTAACTCTGTAACTTGTTTGTTTAGGATTCTATTGGGTATTTTTCGGGTGCCTGTGACTCACACGTCCTTCTTCGGGCTTTTTCTGTTTTTCCAGCTCCTGTTAACTTCATTTTACCGGAATCGTTTAGTCATAGGAAATTTCCCCAGATTCCATTACAGAAAGCTAATCAAAAGTGTTCCTAGGGCACGACATTTATCTGATCGGGGCAGGCAGCTCTGCTAAAAAAAAGTGGGAAAATCTCTTTCGATTTACTTTTGTTTTGTCGAAAGAGTTGCTGATAAAAAAAGGGTTTCTCGGAAAATTGTACAAAAGGCAAGACAAATTTATGGTTCTTGGCGGAAACATTTTCATCATTTATAAAACATAGCCATGACAGGTGACAATTTTTCAATGATTTGGGTTCAACTTTCAGGGGAGTTGCTTAAATTGAGGGCATCATCATGTTTATATTATCTTTTTCAAGATCTTTAAGACAAAGCTAAGAGGTTGTAATGCCTAAGGCTACAGAGATGCTCCAAACTTCAAGCTTAAGTAAGAGGTCTGAAAACTTATTCATACTTAAAGTATTCCCTCAGATTTCCTCTGGCTAAACTTCAACTGAGAAATGCTCTTGAAACTAATTTGGCCGTCCGCTTTCCTCATAAGCTTGAATTTGGTCCATAACATACTTTTCCAACTTTGATATCTCTGGCAGAACTTTTTCCCGATGGCCGGCTGCTGCTGCTTCTGTCGCTGTGGAAAGTTTTGCGAAAACTTGTCAAAGTTTTTAGTGGAGTTTCATTACTCATCCGGTATCATCTGTCCTCCGTTTCCCGTTTCTGTCCCGTTTTGAGGTTTTCCCTTTAGGCTGACGACACGTGCTTTGACACATCCCCTTTTCTCATTTTTCCGGGCTCCTGCCACTACTTTTCTCACTTTTCAGTTGAAGCTCCAACCTGTGCAACACATGTTATCCTGTCTCCCACATCTCCGCCTTGCTTGCCGTTCATATTCTGTGACATGGCGAACAAAGGGGTTTGTGAATAATTTATTAGAGACATTTAATAATTTTCTCAAAGAAATTAACTAATCTTTGAAGGACCGGAAATGTGTGTTTTTGCGAGAAAATGTGTGCTAAAAAAAGGAAAGATTGTCATTCTATCTGTTTAATTATTTAAATATTTTATTAATATCAATAAGCTGTTTTGTTTTAATACACGTATCTTCCCTCTTTTGCAACGTTTTTTATAAATCCCTATTTGTTTACTGTGTAGTATAAAGGACAATAGAGATAAGTCCGCTTTCGGTAAGTTTCAGACCGTCAACCACCAAGGACAACCATAGTCAACTATTCTTTCTATGTATCCCCTCCGTTGATATAATAATCCCGCAATTCAATTTGCATGACAATCGAGGCTCATTGAGAATGCAGAAACTTGATACCTTGAAACTTTTCAATTATTTAAGGATTTTTATGGAAGAAAAGTTACACTGGGAAGGAAGGAAGCTCCTTAAATGGCGGACACCTAAAAATAGCCCAAGAAAATTGCCGTGAAAAAGTGCAAAGGAAAAGAAAGGAAACCCTCGTACGCACATTCACACATACACAAACACGCTCGCACACACTTACATATACGCGCCCCAATACCAATGCGAAGGAAAAAATTCCACTCTGTTGAATGTACACATACAGACCAGTGGGATATAAAAAT
This sequence comes from Drosophila ogumai, assembly GCA_018904815.1. Classification (NCBI taxonomy): domain Eukaryota; kingdom Metazoa; phylum Arthropoda; class Insecta; order Diptera; family Drosophilidae; genus Drosophila; species Drosophila ogumai. Next base: position 19,320 of record JAEIIJ010004039.1, read on the forward strand.
GTTAATATGGCCTGTTGAACAAGAAAAAGCAACAGCGGCAGCGCGGCTGCCATTAGCAGAGCGGCGGCAGCGCAGCATCACCGGTAAAGTGCAAGAAGAAGCATCCTCGCCTCTCTAAATGCGACCAACTCTCTGTCCTTTGAAGCGCAAGCTCAGAGAGTCAAAACGGCGGATATTTAATTAAAGCTAGTCAAGCATAACAACTACGTCATATTTTTGCAAGATATAGAGAGAGAGAGACTTGGCGAGGATTGGTGGTGGGAAGAAGTTTGACAGGGAACAAGGAGGTGGGTAGAGCTTTTTGGAGAGAGCATCAGCATCAGCAAGCATTATGTTGAAGGAGGGGAAAAGGAGGAAGAGCGACTACGACAGGAGTCAAGTTCGCTGACTGTTGATGCTGTTCTCAGCCTCTCCCTTTCCCTCACCTAACCACCCACACAAATGGAATTGTAATAGGTACATACCTACGCAAAATCTGCAAGAACTAGAAACGATACAGTGAGTGGGGGATAGGTTAAATGGGGGAGAACTCTAATATAAACTAATTTTAAGTTTTTTATTGAAAGCCTATTTAAACGTTAATCATTATATCTTTATTTTGAAGTCTATAAATGTTTGGATAATTTGACCTTATAGTTGATTACCAACTATATTTTTATATAAAAAAAAACCTAACAACCACTGTATGTGCTCTGTCCTTTCTATTCGCGAACGTGTACTCTCCGTAATTTACTCATATCCTTCGCTTCTATACTGGAATCATTTTTTTTTTCTACCAAAGCTTTAAAGCGACTGCGCAGAACGGCTGACGAAAGAGGAGCCGAGAGGACAACCGAACGAACGAACGAAACCATGACCATGCCAAAGGATGAAATATTAATGCAAAAAGACGAAAACATAGTTGACGGCTTCTGCCGCCTCTCTTCTTCTTCTCTTATCTACACCACCAATTTTGTGAATTTCAGCATCCCCATGTGCTTTTCATCCTGCAATGGTGTTAGGTAGCTGTGTGTGTGTGTGTGCTAGAGTGTACGTAAATGTGAATGACAGTGCGGAACGTTGTGGAATCGTGGAACACGAATTAGACAGGATCCACAGTCTCATCTTCTCTTTGTTTGTATTTTTCTCTGTTTTCCTTTTTTTTAGCTTTTTTTAATCCCCTGTTGGTTATCCTTTCTGCAAACCCTTGGACTAATTGCCATATTTTTGTTTTCCGCTTTTCCACAGATATGCACAAGGTGCCGAAAGCCCCGCGAGGATTCGGCGGCAGATGACAAGAACAACGCCACGAACTCAACGCACATGGCGGCAGAAATTCAGCAGCAGGGATACGGATACAGGAAGCGGCGGCCAACAGGATATTGAGCCATCAACACTAGCCAACAAAGCAACGGCAACAGCAACAGCCCGAGGGAACAGCCCACTGTGAACAAAAGGACAAGCCCACAAATGGCTTCCACCGTAGTGGGCTCAACAATGGCAACAGGAACGGGGACTGGTCCTGCGGTAGCCACCAGGGAGTTTGTCGAAGGATGGACCCTGGCCCAAACACTGGGCGAAGGCGCCTACGGCGAGTGAGTGTTTTCGCAGAATTATTGTTCTATTTCATCATCTCCTTGTTTAAAAAACAAAAATCGTAGGATTTCATCAGCCTTAGAATATTTGGGAATGGTCTTAAGAAACAGTAAATCAGATAAAGAGTAATTTAAATATGAGGAAAATAAAGACTAAATTTAAAAGAAAATACACTTTTAAATATACAAATGTTATTAAAATATTTTTGTTAGTGAACATTTTTTAAACAATAATTTTAGCATTTCGCAATGAATTCAATGATTTTTTTTATTAAAAGGAAAAGCTTAGAAATTCCTAAAATTCTTACAATTTCAAAACGATTAAAAAAGACAACTTACTAGATAAATTTAGCATCTACTTTCCATTATTAAAATAAGTCTTACTAAACTCATTTGAAATATGAGAAACTCCTACCATTATTTTAAGCCTGACTTTGCAAATCTCTTATATGTCCGTGTGTTTTGCCGTATGCCTGTGTGTGTGTGTGTGTGTTGAAGTCAATAAACCGGAAATGCTGCAAAAGAGCAAAAAAAAGGAAAAGAAAAAAAACAGAAAGCCGTAACTGAAACGCACTTTTCCGGCGTATTCGCTGTATACATTCATCCCGCAAAACTCCCGCTCAGTGTCCACTTTTAAGGCGCTCTCCAGTGCGCATGTCCCCGGTGTCCGGATCCGGGGAATTCGAGGAATAAGGGAGCACGACAATGGCATACGGCAGACTCACTGCACCCGGACCCGGAGAGCAGTCGATACACAGACACCAAAGTTGCAACTGCATTCGGCAGAGTCACCTCCCGCGCTCGAAAAAAAATCCCTCACTAATCCTTTGATGCCTCTATTCTTGGATGCTGTTGTGATGCAGGGTGAAGCTGCTAATCAATCGACAGACTGGCGAGGCTGTGGCCATGAAAATGGTGGATCTGAAGAAGCATCCGGATGCAGCGACCTCGGTGCGCAAGGAGGTGTGCATACAGAAGATGCTCCAGGACACGCACATCCTGCGGTTCTTTGGCAAGCGCTCGCAGGGCAGCGTTGAGTACATATTTCTAGAATACGCCGCCGGCGGAGAACTATTCGATCGAATCGGTGAGTATTACTTTATGTATAAATCTTGATATGAATTTAATTTATGTGCTAGAGATATGCCCAGAATATGAAAGGGAAATTTTTTCGTAGAAATTTATTGGATTATGTTTTTGGTAATAAATCATGTTTATTTTTTATGTAACTTATTTTTTTTGGATAAAGGTTTATCAGATGAAGGGGGTTATTTATTGCAGTCAGTGTTAAATTTGCTGGTTACATTTTTCTAGATGTTTTTGGTTGAAGTACCTTATGAATAGTATGCTGTATATATCCTAATATATTTACATTTTAAAAAGGCATAAATATGTTTTTAAAGTGAAATTAAGTCGAGTCAATTATTCATTTTTAAATGTCTTTTATTTTAAGCTTATTTTGACCAATAATTTTCTTAGAAAGAGATTCCCAAAAATTGTGTTGACATGTTAACTCGCCGAACAGCTAAGCCAAACTCCTTATCAAAGCAGCATTTATAAACTTTTTAAAGTTTGTAAACACCTAATCTTTGCTAAAAGCTAACATTCACCAATATCTCGATAAGGTCCCTTAATTTATAATATTTTTTTTCCTAAGCTTTAAAGATGATTAAGAAAAGAATACAGGCCTTAGTACTAACCTGACTCGTGTGATTTAAAAGTCAAATTTAAAGTATCCTCAATCTAAACTATTAGTTTAAGAAGTTGAAACCTAGATTTCCAATCATTTGTTGAATGAAAACTTTTCTATTTTAAAAATGTATTTGTCTGTAAGCTTGCTTGTGTCAAATATGATTTTGTTAGACGGCTCCTTTAAATGGCATATTATTATTATGGCCTCTGTGTCGCGGCATCCCGACATCCGAAACTCAAACACAGACAAAACCAAAAAGTGGAAGGAGCATAGTCGGGAGCAGATGTCAGACCATATAGACGTCGGCCAGACGAGGCAAATATGCCAATATGCTGCTGGGACGCGAGAACCCAGAGAAATGCCACAGACAAGCTCACTTGACTGACGGCGTAGAAATTGTTGTGTTGTGTGTCCTTTTTGGAGGGCGCCCGTCCAGCAAAATCATCCAACGAATCGAAATGGAACACGGATTCCTAGAGCAGCGGGAGAGGGACAAATCAGACCGACAAGTAGATACGGATCTTGATTACGCCAGTTTTCTGTCACTTGCAATGACAATTTGCCAACTGTCCCGGGAAGGGAAATTGGAAATGGAAAAGCGCGCAGGGTGGCAAATGCTGTGGGTGTTCTGTAGGTGCCAAGTTCGTGGCATTTTCATAAATATTAACAGCTTGCCTGGCAAAAGGTCAGCGCGGTGTGGTGGTGGAGTGTGGGAAAACATAGCGAGATTGCCCCTAATGGAAGTAGTGGCGTCCTTGCATTGATTGCCACCTCCGCCGTGCTTCTCATTTCCTTGGAGTTCTCCCCCTGATTTCGCCTATTCCCAATCGCCTCCGCCACCATCATCATCATCATCATCACCGCCGCCGCCATTGGCTCTCGGTATCGTCCACCACTTTGCTCCTCCGCGGGGGATGTGTTGCATGGGCGAGCGAGCTGGTGTAATAATCAATGTGGCAGCCATATTTAGTCCCCGGTTGCTAAGCCATTTTTAATGATATCTAGTGATGTGCCTGCCATCGAGTGATGAAACCTACTCTTGTTAGATTTTAGAGGAATTTTTAGGGGAAAACTTGGGAAAGAAAAGCTATATTTTTATACAAGGAATTGTATTCTTTTTGTATTTTCTTGCGTAGTTTTCAATGCATTTTAAAATAATTTTAAAGGTAGAGAAATTCATAAATTTATATTTTAATATTTAAATAATTCATAACTTGATAAACAGCATAGAATATTTAAGGTAATTACAAATGGCCCACAAATTCAAACTAAAAAAACTTTAATATATATAAAATTTATAAATTTAATAAGCCTCTTTTTCCATCAGAGTTATTTATTAAAAAAAATATGTATACATTACTTTACACCTCATTTATTTTAATTAACTCTTCACGAACAGTTTTAATTTTTAAAATAAAACCATTGGCATTTTATTGAGCTTGATAAGTTGCTGACAATCAGTTCGTTTGCTGTTCGTTAAGTTGATTAAATGCATTATGACAGCTGAATGGCATTTATGTGGTGAAATGATAATTAAACAATTATTTTACAATTTTTCACTTGAATAATGACTTTCCCAGGACATCACAAGAGAGGTCTCATCTGAAATCACGCTGCCATCTCCTGGCGAGTTTAGCAACTGTGATATGTGCGGTCTAGCGCCTGTTGGGGCAGGAGGCAATGCAAATCCTGGGAAACGTAGGAAATTGTGCAGGAGGAAGGGGGAGGGAGGATAGAGAGTGCAATGAATGGTGGGGATGCCATAAATAGGTTCAATATGCAAATGAAACATAATGGAGCCGCACTCACACTGGCACCCATGGCCAGATGTGTGTGTGTGTGAGTGTGTGCGAGTTTAATTGTCTGTTTGCCTCGAAATGCATTCATTAAGCTTATACGCCCAAAGGACGAAGGCAGGAGCAGCCCCTCCAGCCCTCTATCGAAATCATGATGGCTTATACATTGATTCCCCCGCCAATTCCCGGTCACATCTCCTCTCTGGGGTTCGATATAAATTATGCTTCAATTACAAATGAAATTTTCAAGTAATTTCCCTCATTTCCATAGCCTTGCATATATTTTACCATTATTAAGTGGGGGCGGAGGCCTCTCTTTTGCGCCCCGTGAAATGCAATTAATTATGCTAAAATGTTACTGACATGCTTGCTGCATTTTTATTGCTTTCATCCGAGGGCATCTTTATTTCGCGGCTTTATATTTATGCAAATGCTGCAGCATACTTTTCATGGCATTCACAGCTTTTATTTGCAGTGCTCGAACTTAAAGTCAGTCAATATTTATTTTGTTTAATGTTTTAAAACAAAAAGAATAAATATACACTGGAAAATAAGAGCTTTTATTAATTTTAAAATACAATTATTTAAGTAAATACGTATTTTGTAAAGTGTAACTTTGTGCTCTTTTTTTTATGTTGCTCATTAAGAGTTTTCAAATCATTCACATATATTTTTTAAAAATTAGGAAAGCTTTCATATGTATATCTAAATAAATATCCTTTTTCCCTCAGTGGAGGATGCACTTGCACCTCCATTTAATTTCATCAATTCCAAAAGAGTTGTGCAAATGGCGCCAGCAGCCACCAGCAACATGCCACATGATAAATGAATAGCAAACAATGTGGCACACGTAAGGAATGAGAACCGACAGATGGGCCCTTGCACATAGATGTGGGCGTGGCACATTTGCCCAACTTTATCTGTCGCACAGTCAACTTTTTAAGGCCTTTACAAATTGAGAGTGACAAGAAGCCAGCGGGAGCGATGACATAAAATAAAGGAGAAAATATTTGAGAAAGCCTTCGAGGGGAAATTGTTCAAAGTTTTTAAAGGGAAATTGTATGGAAACTGTATAGAAATTGTATGGAAATTGAAGGTGCTCCAGCTTATAAATATTTTACCAATTATTTAAAGGGTTTTTAAGCTTTGTCATTTTTAAACTAAGATTTTTCAGCGCATTCTATTGAAATACTTACCATCCAGGACTCTTGTGTTTTTTATTTTTCAATTAAATAATAAAATAGTAAGGCTCGACAATTAAATTAAAAGTTATGACAAAGAGTGTTTTTTTTTTTTTTAATTTTAAGACAAAAAGTGAATGCACAAATATTTTAATAGTTAAGACCATAATCAGATAAAGAAAATATGCTTACACAAAAAATTACCCTTTACCTTTATCATTTCAAGTTTTTCCTCCTTCAAAGAAAATTTCCTACTATCCCAAACTAATATTTATTATTTGCCCCTACCTTTGCTTTTCAAATTTTGACTTGTTCCTGGCCAAAATTGCAAGAAAGTCAAGAGTAGAGAACCATTCACAAGAGAAGGAAAATCGATAGGTGATAAGGAAAGGCCATGGATGTGAAAGGAAATGGGTTGATGACGTTTGATCCCTAAATTGCAGCATGCTGTGGCTGACTTTGACAGTCAATCAAGTGAAAGACGGTTGAAATGTAATCTGTCTAGCTAGGAGGCATCCAACTCCTGTTGTTAACCTTTTATTCCTTTGTTCAATGCATTTTATGTCCTTTTGTTGCTCTTCCCTGTCTGTCTGTTTATTCCTGTGCACTTCCGAGTAGAGCTTTCGAAACTCAAAGGATTTTTGCTGTAGTTGAAATGTTATGCTACTGATTATGCTACTATTGTAGGGTAAAAATATTAAGAGGAAAACTAAGCCAATTTGAGAGAGTGGGAAAACCAACAGGTAAACATTTTTGGCATTGTCTGTGTGGCTGTTGGGGCTTAGATTAAAATTGCATAAAACTGTTGATTAGGTTTTTGTTGCTGTTGGCATTGCTGTTATTGTTTCAGACCTGGGCAACACAACTAAGCCCATAAATCCCTTACACTGACGCACAACAGAATGCATTACATTTGTTTTTCCACCTGCCCCGAGTTGGTTTTTGCTCCGCTGCACATTTTTCCCATTTTCCATGGGAAATATCCGTGGAGGAAATGAAAATACAGATGGGGAAGAGCAAGGCTCTCTCTACATAAATGGCATTGCTGTAAACGTTTCACAAATTGTTATTCAAATTCCGCGATTCGTTTATATTTTTTGTATACATTTTTCAGCCAATAAATTAATTGATTATTTGAATATTTTGTCACTTTTGTTTGCAGAGCCCGATGTTGGAATGCCGCAGCATGAGGCCCAGCGCTATTTCACACAGCTTTTGTCCGGCTTGAACTATTTGCATCAGCGGGGCATCGCTCACCGGGACTTGAAGCCGGAAAATCTGCTACTGGACGAGCATGACAATGTGAAGATCTCAGATTTTGGCATGGCCACCATGTTTAGGTATTAGGTACAACAAAATTTCTCTAGTTTCTAGTTTAATCAAATATTTAAGCGGTTCTTTTTTTATATTTTCATTTACAAAACTAATTTAATTATAAACTAGAAACTTCTTGTACAAATATTTGAAAACGTCTAAAATCCATTAACGCTGTGGCTAAACCGTTGGCTAAAACTTCTTCAGCGAAAACTGTCCAACAAGCAGAATTGTTAATTGAAAGCGTCGCTTAAGGCCACAGAAAACACAGCCAAACCCGAACAAGACCCCTAGAGAGAGAGTTTAGTTTCCAACTAAGTGAAAACTCATTAAAGTCTGCATTTAGTGAGAGTTTAAAATATAAACACACATTAAAAATTAGAGGAAATTTAACTTAATCAGTCTGCTTATTTACTTTAAATTTAATTTTTAACCTAAAAAAGATCTTGGGACCTCTTTTCGCCTCCGTTGCCTTCTTTAAGGCCCCGCACACACTGGCGGCGGAAAGCGGAGCTTACGGCTGATAATTTCAGTCCAAATTTCTAAGCTCAGAGAGCTTTTAAGTCGCCTAAATGAAGTAAAAGGCTTTTCAAATAACTCTCCTAACTCTCTTTTCCTTCTTTTTGCATTATCTTCATGCTCCTTCTTCAATCGGCAATTATCTCTGTTCATCGGAAACAGATGCAAGGGCAAGGAGCGACTGCTGGACAAACGCTGCGGCACCCTGCCGTATGTGGCGCCGGAGGTGCTCCAGAAATCGTATCATGCCCAGCCGGCGGATATATGGTCATGTGGCGTTGTTCTGGTCACCATGTTGGCGGGCGGTAAGTCGAGAAGCTAAAGTGTTTGTTTAATTAAATTATGTGAATTTTTTGTTTCAATAATTTAGTGATTTTTCGTGCACTCTCATATAAAAAAGAAAGAAATAAAGTGAAAACAAAAAAAGAATAACAAAGAAAGAAATAAGAAAACGCCAGAGATCGCCTGGCGTTTAACGGAATCATGCATATACATATGTACATATATATTTTTGTAAATCCGCCGTTTATTATTTTTTTTTTATTGGTTATTTGCTCACATACTTTTTCTCCTCTCGCTCGCACTCTCTTTATCATTTTTGCTGTTTCTTTGGTATTCTAGCTGTAGATTGTTTCACACGCACATTGTATATCATCTAAAGCTTTTATACCAAAGCTCCAGCTTAAATTGCTTAAACAACGCACCAGCAACAACAGCAACAAAATACTGGAATGATATAATTATATTATTTTATTTTCCATGTTTTTAAGCAAAATTAAATTAATATTTTTTTCAGAACTGCCCTGGGATCAGCCTTCCACCGCCTGCACGGAGTTTACCAACTGGAAGGATAATGATCACTGGCAAATGCAGACGCCTTGGAGCAAGCTGGACACCTTGGCCATTTCGCTGCTGCGCAAAGTCCTGGCCACCAGTCCGGGAACGCGCTTAACGCTGGAAAGGATACTCGATCACAAGTGGTGCAACATGCAGTTTGCCGAGCATGGTAATTAGAATATTTTCTAAATTTAATAATTATATAAGTGTGGAATAAGTGCAAGTGTTTTGTGTTTCAAGTGCTGAATTACCAGTGCCCACTTGATGATGGCTCAGGTACTTAGTGACTCTCAAATGCCTTGGAAACTTTTGAGAGTCTCTCTGTGCCTAGGCTGTAGGTGAGGCAACCGCAACTACATCAATTAAATTATTAAAATTACTGTGTTTTTTAAGTGATTTCTGTGCTGCTCTTCTGAAGCTTTGGCGCTTTAGCTGTATGATAGATTTTACTACTTCATAAAGCTAGATTACCAAAGCATTGGCGGTCTGCAGGTTAAATCATCATAAATATAAATTATAAAGTACGTGGAATTTCTTGCCGTGTTATATTAATTATTATTTATTATTGCTTATTGAATTGCTCATTTTTTGTTTGCATATTATTTGCTCTTTGGTGTTTTTAGCTGTATGGTGGTGTTTACAATTTTCCATAGAGCTTGATTACCAAAAACCAAATGGTTTTTGCATTTATGGCTTTGAGTTATTGTGTTTATTTTGTGCTTTTCTTTTATTTATTTATTTTTTTTTACCTTAAAATAAACTTTCTATTAGAAAATCCAACTAAAGCTATGACTTTTCCTTACAGATCGTTCCTTTGACCTGGTTGATTCGGCGGCTGCTTTGGAGATTCGTTCGCCCAAGGCCAAGCGCCAGCGCCTGCAGTCGAGCGCCCATTTGAACAACGGCCTGGATGATTCCATCTCGCGTAACTATTGCTCTCAGCCCATGCCCACCATGCGCAGCGATGATGAATTCGATGTGAGACTGCGCCACGGTCGTAGCAAGGCCAAGAATAGCGGTGGCGATTGCCAGGATGTGGCCCAGGAGGCACGCCTTAGTTACTGCTTCTCACAGCCCGCTCTTTTGGATGATCTACTGCTGGCCACGCAAATGAATCAAACGCAGAGCAGCAGCGCCTCCCAGAATTATTTCCAGCGCTTGGTGCGCCGGATGACGCGGTTCTTTGTGACCACACGATGGGATGACACCATCAAACGATTGGTGGGCACCATTGAGAGGCTGGGCGGCTATACCTGCAAGGTAAGTGAGGATGGAGTGGTCACCGTTTCCACCATTGATCGCCACAAGCTGCGACTGGTGTTTAAGGCGCACATCATCGAGATGGACGGCAAGATCCTCGTGGACTTCCGTTTGTCCAAGGGCTGTGGTCTGGAGTTTAAGCGGCGCTTCATCAAAATCAAGAATGCCCTGGAGGATATTGTGCTCAAGGGTCCCACTACTTGGCCCATTGCGATCGCAACCAACTCGGTGCCTTAGTTGGTGTCCTGCTTTCACTTTCAAGACTATCACGTTTGTCTTAACTTATTAGTGTTACTCATTTACCATCACCTACTCTTAGCTTAATTTAAGCTCCTCCATGTGCTAAATTTATGATTATCGAATGCATTATTTACCTTTACGTTTTGTGCTTGTTCAGCGTGGATTCTCCTACGATTTTAGTTTTGTTGAATTTTTAAACAAATGCAAAGTATTGACATTAGAAGTTATGAAACAATAAATCTACAACGGTTTTGATTAAGAGGCATTAAGTGTTTTTTGGTGGTGTGGCGGAGTCTTTGTTCTTTTCTGTTAAGCTAACTAAATTTTAACTAAACTAATGATATTATTGTGCTGATCCTTAGGATTTTAATAAATCAACTGAATTCCTTTTATTGACTAGAAAATATAAGCTGAAAATATTCAACCAAAGAGCTCGAGATCTGAAAAGTTACAGTATATAAGAAAGAATAAATATCAGAGACCGGTAATAACTATCGCAAAATTTTAGAATGAAATAATCAACCAATTAAAATCCAATTAGAATAAAATAGATAATATACACATATACACATTTAACAATGCAAACGGTCAAAAAAGCTCGACCCCCTCTGAATTAACCCAAATTTTAATTTTTCCATCCATCTGGCAACGCCATTTAAATTTAAAAAATACAAATTCCAACATTATATTTTTTGTAATATTTTTTATTTTCACATCAACTAACAAATTGAATATTTGTACGCATTCTCAATGTAAGTGTAATTTCGGTAAATATGTTTAGTTTCCTGTGGGGGATTTCTCGACTATTATTTAACATCCAAAACTGAAATTCGATGTTCGATTTCGGGAATTTTCCAAACAAATTCCGATCTCAAGAACTGGATTTCATTGTAAACCCTTTACGCAATGAGTAACGCCTGTAAGTGAGTGTTTTTGTGGTTGTTATAATTCCAAGAGAATTACAGCGACTACTGTTGGGATATTCATTTCGCAGATAGTGTTTTTGTGTGTTTTGTTTTTGTTTATAAATAATGATTAGATCATGGTTTAACATTAATAATAATGTCTAAATAACGAAGCATAAAGAGACAGCAAACGGTTTTGGTAATTTAATTCTGATTCATTTGTGCGCCAGACACAAATTCCGAAAGTAAGGGGATGACGAACACGTGCACCGAATCGCTCCACGCCGGTCTATGGTGGTGGGTGGTGTCTTCTTTGCTGCCCCGTCTCCAGATCCAGATCTAGCAGCGGGTTGGATCAGCCGGCGGCGCCTTCGGTGTGGTTGGGTTGGAATTTTGAAGTTGGCCACGCGCTTACTGCGGCTTCCTGAAGCTCTTGCCAGCGAACTTGACGCCAGCGCCGATCTCCTCCTCGATGCGCAGGATCTGGTTGTACTTGGCCAGACGCTCCGAGCGGCAGGGAGCACCGGTCTTGATCTGGCCGGTGGACAGGCCGACGACCAAATCGCCGATGAACGAGTCCTCGGTCTCGCCGGAACGGTGAGAGACCATGGTGCCCCAGCCGTTCTTCTTGGCCAGCAGATGGGCGTCAATAGACTCGGTGACGGTACCGATCTGGTTGACCTTCAGCAGCAGGCAGTTGCAGGCCTTCTTCTCCACAGCGGTGGCAATGCGCTTGGGGTTGGTCACGGTCAAATCGTCGCCGACAATCTGGATGCTGGTGGCACCGGTCAGGTTGGTCCAGGCCTCCCAGTGGTCCTGATCGAAGGGATCCTCGATGGAGACAATGGGGAAGTCCTTGATGAATTCCTGGTACAGGTTGGCCAACTTGTCAGGCGACAGCCACTGGGCCTTGTCGCTCTGGGGGTTCTTGAAGTCCAGATCGTACTGGCCATCCTTGAAGAACTCGGAGGCAGCCACATCCATGCCGATCTCAATCTTGCCGGTGTAGCCGGCCTTGGCGATGGCGTCGCTGATCAGGTTCAGGGCCTCCTTGTTCGACTGAATGTTGGGGGCAAAGCCACCCTCATCGCCGACAGCGGTGGCGTCCAGGCCGAACTTGGCCTTGATCACGTTCTTCAGATGGTGGTACACCTCAGAGCCCATCTTCATGGCCTCGGTGAAGCTGGTGGCGCCGGTGGGCAGGATCATGAACTCCTGCATGGCCAGCTTGTTGCCAGCATGGCTGCCGCCGTTGATCACGTTGAAGGCGGGCACGGGCAGGATGATTTCCTTGTTGCCAGCCAGATCGGCGATGTGTTTGTACAGGGGCACGTTCTTCTTGGCGGCACCGGCCTTGGCAACGGCCAGGGACACACCCAGGATGGCGTTGGCGCCGAACTTGCTCTTGTTCTCGGTGCCGTCCAGCTTCAGCATGAAGTTATCGATGGCAGCCTGGTCCACCACATCCAGATTGGCCTTGATCAGCTCGGGGCCCAGGGTGTCGTTCACATGACCGACAGCCTTCAGCACGGACTTGCCATGGTAGTTGGCCTTGTCGCCGTCGCGCAGCTCCAGGGCCTCGTGGACACCGGTGGAGGCGCCCGAGGGAACGGCAGCGCGGAACAGACCCAGTTCGGTGGTCAGATCGACCTCCACGGTGGGGTTGCCACGGGAGTCGTAGATCTGACGGGCCTTGATAGCTTTGATGGTCATATTGTTGCTGTCACTGCAAAAAACCAAAGTCCAACAAAAGGCGAATTAGTGTTAAATTTTAAATTGTTTAATCGCTGAGTATGGTGTAAAAAACAGAAGCTGACCGCAGATAAGGAGTGTCAATATTGTTGCTGCTAAATGAATGCCAGAATATTCCCGAAATCCCAGCCATTTCTTAATTGAATTATTGTCTATTAAGCAGTTCACAAGTGAATCTGAATTAATAGTTATCAAACTGTGGAAAAGGCTACTTTGATTTAAGTATATTTTATTGCTGAAGAAAATCACGAGGAATGTTTTGGGAAGTTGTTTAACCACACATAAACAATCATGGGTTTTATATTTTAAAAGGGGTTTAAAAGTAGGAAGGTTGATAAGGATTTAAAATAAAATAAACACAATTTCATATTATTAAAAAAATATTCTCTTTTTTTAGTAAAAATTCTGTTTAATTTTCCCTTAACTTTATTCATATTTAAGTCCAATAATTTATATTTCTAAGAAAAATCGAATGTAACCAATATAAATTAAACTTTGTTAAAGAAAAGGTAAAGTCTTATTTGAAATCAAAGTAAAATTTAAAGTTAATTTATTAAACATTTGTATTCGTCGCCTGGCTTTAAAAATACCTATGTTATTTTAATCCAACGACTGAAATATTATTACTCTTATTAATTATTCATAGTTTATAACAAAATCGCTTGCAATCTACGAAACCATGGTGTAACAAAAGATGATTAAGATTTGCTGACTCGCGTTGTTACTTTCTCCATGAAATTTTCTCAAAGTCACCTCCTCGGTTTCTATATTTAATTTGTCTTCAGATTTCAATTAAATGTTTCTAAAATTATTTAGAGTCAGTGACACGAGCGGCATTTTCCGCAAACGAAAATAGAATCGATTTTCCTTGTGGGAGCCACTTTTCTCTGGCAGTTTGGCGGTAAAGTGCAGTGTTGCTGCCGCTTTTTGCGTTTTTAATGCCAAAATGCAGCCACAAAAAGCTTAGATTTGCAATGCCTTGTCGAGCGGTAGTAAAATCTTAATTTTCTCGTTTTTCCCCCTCTCTCTGGTGTTCTTTGCCCCCTAAATGAGTATCCCTTCTCCCCCCAACCCACAAGACCACCAGGAAAATGCGTGAAAAGTCCCCAAAGCCTTCCCGTACATTTGACCTTGTCCACGGTCACGGAGAGAGCTGCCGTACGTTTCGAATCGGACTGCGTGTGTATTGGGGCACACGCATTGGCACGATCCAAGTATGTGTGTTTGTTGTTAAATTGTTTAAGAGTTTGGCAAGCATTTGGCAACCGTAAAAGTTAAATTTCTCTGCTTAATTTAAGGGAATAAAGTCATTTTAAAAATATGCAAGTAAAATACAGATTACGTAATATAGAATCAGCCTTTTGTTGTTGCAAAAAAATCGGAGATTAGATGGGCAAAAGCGAAAGTAGTTAGCTGTCAATTGACATAATTTGATTTGTGCAATTAAATTGATCCGGAAAATGATAAATCGTCCCAATGGGAAATTTGCACTGCCTTTTTGTTAGATAATCGCGCGGAAGTGCCTAGCAAAACGCTTCGTTTTCGGGATTTTAAATTGGGACAAACTATTGTTCGGTTAAATTATTAAATATTATTTTATAGCTGGAGCACACACACAAATATATATACACACACACTGGCACTAATACATACCAGGAGCTTTTTCTTAACTGCAAGAATTTAAATCCGGATCCGGTGGACGACGATTTGCTTCTGAAAGCGACGACTAAACCCGCAGAGAAAACGCCCGCCACTTCGCTGCTTATTCGCGACGCCGGCGCCGGCAGCGAAGAGAGGAGCGCACAGCGCAGCGGCAAAAAGTTCGCCATTGTTGTTGCCTTGTGGAACATGATGCTTTTCCAGGGGTGTTCTCTATAGTTGTTGTTTTTGCTATGTTTTGTTGTTTGGTAAAAATGACCTTTCACAAGGTTAGAGGCTTTGGGTTCCACACACGGCTGTGGAACGCATGTCCATCTGGAAGAGAAAAATAGTAATAGTAATTTAAAGTATCAATTATAAAAGAAATGCTTGAATTAAATGCTATCAAGGAAAATTGGAGCTTAAAGTACGTTAAAATTTAAAGAAGCTCAGCTGATTTGTTTTGTTCCAGCTGATCAGAGAAAATTATAGTGTGACCTTTTGGTAAAAAAGCGCAATTTGTTTACGGTTTCTATGGTATTTTCTCTTCGTTTTCCCAACTCTGCGTCATATGTTTTAAAACACACGCGGCGGACCTCTTTTGTTTCAAAACAACTAAACGCGACAATAATTAATCAAAATGAGCAGCAGCGGCACAATTGTGATGCCCGGCGAGCGCATCACGGCCATAGAAGAGGTGGCCAAGAGCAAACGGGTGATTCTCGGGCCGGGTCTGCGGCGACTGAACGACACCGTAGTGGCCAGCAAGGCCGGACCTCTGCGCCACAAGGAACCGAACACATTTTGGGTGGACAACTACCAGCGGCGGTATGTGCCGGCACGCGGAGATCTCGTCCTGGGCATTGTCAAGGCCAAGGCCGGCGACCAGTACCGCGTGGACATTGGCTCGGCGGATTTGGCCTCCATTTCCTATCTCTCCTTCGAGGCGGCCACGAAAAAGAACCGGCCGGACCTGAATCCCGGAGACCTCATCTATGCGCGGGTTCTGGTCGCCAGCGCGGACGTCGAACCGGAGCTGGTGTGCGTCAATTCGAATGGAAAGCGCGGAAAACTTGGTCAACTGGCCGACGGATTCTTCTTCAAGTGCAGCCTGAATCTGGGCCGAGTGCTGCTCCGAGAGAACTGTCCCGCACTCGCCGCGCTTACCCGGCAACTGCCCTACGAGATTGCCGTGGGCGTCAATGGTAGGATCTGGCTGAAGGCCCATTCCCTGCGGGAAACCGTGGCCCTGACCAATGCCATCCTGGCCCTGGAACAGGCGGGCTATGCGGAAATCGACAAGGTCTGCGACAATCTGGAGGACTTTCTGCAGGCATAGGATTAATTTCTAAGTTAACTTACATTTACATAAAAAACTAGAGATGAAACGTTTTTTTTTAATTTTTAATGTGACTTTTGGGGCGATGATAATTTTTGGCTTTACGTAAAAGCGTTCTTTGCCAGAGATGAGCAGAGGGAGGAGCTTGTAGCTAAAAAGAGAAGAGCCAAGGTGTGAGTGGTGCAAAAACAAAATCTACATGCAATCACGGAATTGTTTAATTTAACTTTCTCTCGCCCTCTTATGTTTTCTTTCAAATTTTTGTTGCTTTTTTAAGTTTTACCTGTTGATGGCGTACCGGTACCAGTCACTGTGCCATCTCTGATGTGAGCCCACCCAGCTGATCTCCACAAACGTAGTGGTTATCAGGCGGAGGCGAGAACCTGCTGCTTTTAGTCTCTCCCGTTGCGGCATTGAGGGCAAAGGTTTCCCAATCGAATTATTATTTCTCCGGATGCAATGACTTTCCTGGAGTTCCTGCTGCTCCTGCTGGTGCTGTACTACGTGGTATACGTGCTCCTGTGGATCCTGCTCGACTGCAATGTGGCGCTGTGGTACAAATCCCGTTTCGGCGTCTCCCTGTGCTCGATGCGCGGCCAGGTGGTTTGGATAACAGGCGCCTCCAGCGGTATTGGACGAGCTCTGGCCTTGAGCCTGGCCAAGCATGGCGTTAAACTGGTGCTCAGTGCCCGGCGAGTGGAGCAACTGGAGCAGGTGCAGGAAGAGTGTCTGGCGGCAGCCAGGGGTCTGCTGGCCACCAAGGATGTGATGATCCTACCCATGGATATGCTGGAGATTGACCAGCACAAGACCCATCTCTATTCCGTGCTCAATCACTTTGAGAGGCTGGATGTCCTGGTGAACAATGCCGGCCGATCGCAGCGAGCCAGCTGGACGGAGATCGACATCGAGGTGGACCGAGAGCTGTTCGAGTTGGATGTGTTTGCTGTGGTTCATCTCAGCCGCCTGGTGGTTCGTTACTTTGTGGAGCAGAGGGGAGGAAGAGGACACTTGGCCGCCACATCCAGCATAGCTGGCTTCAGTCCCGTGCCGTTTTCCGCCACCTATTGCGCAGCCAAACATGCTTTGAATGCCTATCTGCTGTCCCTGAAGGTGGAGATGCGCAAACTGGACATTAGCATCTTTGCTCCGGGTCCCATTGCCACGGACTTCCTGCAGGAAGCCTTCACAGGCTCGCAGGGTGGCAAGGTGGGCCTAAGCACTGCCAATCAGAAACGCATGACGGCGGAGAGATGCGGCGAACTCTTTGCCGTGGCTTTGGCCAATAAGATGGATCTCACCTGGTGTGGCCTCTTTCCGGTCAATCTGCTGGCCTATTGCGCCAGGAACCCCACGTTGACCAAGATCTTGGGTCACTTTATGACCGAGAAGACGCTGAACAAGATACGTGAGGGCAAGCTATAAAAGATTTGGAGTTACGCCTCAACCTCTCCCTGCTCCCAATGGTTCTCAATCAACTTTTATACAATTGTACAATTGTTTGAATATACTTGTGTATATTTACAACAAAACTATATAAATATGTACACAGAAGATAAGCTGGAAGGTGATTTTAAAGGGTGATTAGTTGGGAAAGGGACAGTGGAAGCTAATTTAAATTATTTAAACAGATTTTAGGGTAAGCTAACAAGGGAAATATTTCATTTCTTTATAAAGCAAGCAGCCAGTAAATCTCACATTGAAAAGAATAACACAATTAATCGTACAACATTATTAAAAAATAACCCCAATTACCACCACACACATCTTTTTCAAAGCAAACTGCAGTTTATTTGCTCTTCTTTATCTTATATTTATCCTCTTTAGTATCTAATCTTTCGTATCTCTAGTCTTTGTTAAGAGCCGCCTTGACATGCGCCGGAATCTTGATACGTTTCCGCTTCGCCTTGGTCAGTGTGCTCTGCTCCTGCACTCCCTTGAGTGGTGTCTTGGCCTTCTCCTTTTTGCTCTTCTTGCACGACAGGGGATTGGGATTCTTGGGTCCCTTTCGCTTCTTGGGATTGGCAGTACCTTCAGCGGGTTTCAGGCCTTGTTTCTCCTTCATGTAGTCGATTTTGTCGGCCTGTTTGCCCAGCATCAAGTTATTGGCTCGCTTTTGCACCCACTTCTTGGATGCCTTGGAGGGGGCTTCCAAAACGGGAGTGGCCTTGTGCAGGTAGAGCAGGCAGCGGCCGGGCACCTTGCGTAGACTCTCCTGCAGCAAGCGATCCTGTGAGGCCACTATATAGCGATTGTCCTTGGTCTGAACAAGGGGGTACATTTATAGATATATTATTTCAAGGATAAAAGGTTTTTCTTACCATAGATTTGATGCAATCAGCGGCCGCTACGGGCTTTCCTTCGTGACCACATTTGTGCACATGGAACCGCTTGACTATGGACGTGGCTCCTGTTAAAGGCGCTCCCAAAGCCTCCGACTCCAGGATCACGCACTGAGTGGTCAGCAGTTTCACGCCGCATTGGAAATACTTCTTTATCTGCTCGTCTATGCCAATTTTGTGCTTAAAATTCAATTATAAAGTACCAGGTTTTGTATATTAAATGGCAAATATCTCACCTGCAAGGCAGCCTGGCAAAAAGTGGCGTCGATTAGCACCTGGTAGGGTTCCCGATAGTCAAAGTTAGTGGCGAAAAACACCAGAGTTTTGTGGGACTTTTTAAAACGAGATATTTTCATTGCAATGTGATGGATTTTCCGTAAAAAATGAAAACAAAACAAAAACAGCGTGCAACTTGACAGTGCTGCCAGTATGGCTTTTTCCCGTCATATCTAGCTGTGAGCTAAAAAAGCGCTGCCAGACTGTGTTAAACTGTTTAAACATTTGGCGCGCCCATTTGTGGAAACCTGAAGAGAATGCATTTTTCAACCCTCTTTAGGTACTTTCACCCTCTTTTCACCCTGCCGCTGCGGCTATTACGCGTTTTGTTTTCGTTTCCTTTTTAATAGTTTTTAGTTGCTCTCTCTCTGCATTCGCTGGCGCATCAAGTTGCGCTATTGGAAATTGTCTTTTTGTTTGTATATTTTTCCTGTTGAAATTAAAGTTGGATTGTATATTGAAAAAGTGTAAGTAATTAAGCTGAGTTTACCTAAAGTTTTTTCTATAAAACATAAAGTGGTAAAGTGATTTTATTTTGCGTTTTAGTGCGATTTTAAGTATTTATCATATCGGATATATTGCTGCGTAGATGCCATTTTGTTTTTAAAGATGCTTGTAAACTTTGTCTGCTTAGTTTTGTTACTTTGTGTCTTTAATGGTTATTTAGTAGGCAAGGTGCAATTTATGGCACATTTAAAATTTTCCGACCTTCGCTTTTTCTGGGTTTTTCCCCTTTTTTTTCTTTAATCTACTCAATTGGCATTCAATTGATGGATTTTTTTTATTGCTAATCATGCTGATTGGTTTTAGCAGAGGGTCTTTTAGTTCAAGATGGTTTTACACTGAGGAAAACTCTGTATATATGGGTACTCAACATTGGGATTGTATTAATATATTTTGTTTTTGTTACTTTCTCAATTTTTATAATATTTTTTTTATCAGTTTATACCTAAATTTTGTAAGCTATTTTAAGAGTTTAACAATCAGAGGGGACAACAATAATTTTCTTTAAATAATATCTAAATAATAATTTAGTTAAAGAAATGTTTATTCAAAAATACTTAGCTTACGATAAAAAAAATAATAACTTTCCCTAAATAATTTAAAAATAGTAATTTAATTTAAACAAATGTCTATTGCATTTTCCGCAGCGTACGATAAAGAATATTGGTCAAGTTGGCATATAATGTCATGTAGATAAATCCTCCAACTATGCCAGCAGCTGTGTGATCCAGTATTGTTTTTCCTTTGCTTTTCCAGCCTTAATCTCCGAAGGTTAAGCCATTGACAGACAGCAGTCGTCATTATTATGGGCTTGGAGGTCGGTTGTGGTGGGTGCAATCACCTCAGCGATCTGGGGATGGATCATCATCATCATCTCCACTTTACGGTTTTATTATTGCAGTTTATTCAACTTGGCATCGGTCGTAGGGTTTAAAGACCAATTGAAATGACCAAAACCATATTGATATTCATATGCATATCGGTTTCGTATTCCTTTCGGAGCATGAACACACCTTTCGCTATAGAAAAAAAATTGGCTTTATTATATAGTATGGTCATGTCTTGCGTGTCTCGAATTCTAATTACTGCTCCTCTCCTGTTTTTCCATTGTCTTCTTTCGCGGTTTCCGGTGGGTTTTTCGTTAGCTCCCCGCTTTGTTGAGTTCTTTTCGGCGGGTGGAAAGAAAGTGACGCATAGGGTTCGCCTTTGCCAGAGATGAACCACCGAGAGGGGAAGGTATTGTATAAATCGTGGAGGGTTGTGGTTTCCAAATATAGTTGGTATTAGGTTAGGGTAAAACAGAATAGAAATTGATTTGTTCTGATAAAGAAAGAACAATACTCTCAGATACATTTACAAGGGGGTTTCTTGGTGAAAATATTTCCTTCTCTTATGAAATCTTAAAAAAACTATTTAATGGAATTATATAACTATGAAATTTGAAGCTTGAATTTAAGGTAGTCCCATGAAATTTCTCTTAAGATTGTTAAGTGCCTGCTGTTGTTAGCCTTTATATATATCAGTGAAATCGTTTCAACAACTTGGTTTCTGTCTTATATAACTTTCCCACCCCCTCCTAGTTACTTAAGCTTTTATATTCAAGCCATTATTAGCCACGGTTCGATAAATTCAAATCCCATAAAACTCTTCCATCTCCAGCCAGTGAACTATATATCCCCTCCGGACTTGGGAGTAGTTAATTCATTCAGCTGTGGTCTACGTTACCATCGTCACGATCCTCGTAGAATCCGCAATCCAATCCGATCATCAAACGATCGAATACGAGATGGGATCAGACCAAAATGCCAAGCAGCCAGTGGGAGAGCACCTTTACTTATTCATTCATAGATCCATTCACATATCGTCTAACGTCACGCCGTTTGGTGCAGTGTATGCATGTCAATCAGGCTGAAAGCGGGATTCAGTCCAGACTGTGTTGTGTCTGCTCCTCCTTAATTAGTGGCCAAATGGTGTAAGCCGATTTGGCTGAGGTTATATCTCTCCACATATATATGTGTATATATATATTCATTGTGAGTATGAGTTTATGCCTCTCATTAGCAAAACATTTGGCGTCCATAGTGGACTTTTTATAATGCGATTTTATTTTCTGACGGTTTCTGGCCGGGCATTAGGAAAGACTTCTCATGTTCGAACTGTTTATTATTATTATTGTTTTGCTTTTGCTTTTGCACAAAAAATGATTAAATTTCAAATTTCGCTATCAGAATGGAAGTATTGCCCTGACACTGTTTAGCAAGTACTCTTGACGTTGGCAAAAAATAGCTGATCTTGAACCAAGATTGAACCCTTGTTTAGAAAGATTTCTTATTAAGAGCTTCGATCCCGTCTGCTCATGCTCTGCTGTCGTGTCACCTCTGAGGGCTATCAAGGGGTTTTATTTTGTATAAATATATATATTTTAAAAATTTTATATAATATATATTTTAAATAAAACCCAAATAAAAAGTTGTCACTGCGACACGCGATGCCTAATCAGTGGCCGGACATACTCGTAGCGCGAATCAATAGCCCTATCATTGATCATCATCGTCAACATCATCAACGTGACATTTTGCTTGCGTATTTAGACGTCAAATTTTAAACTTGTCAACTCTGTTGCATAAACAATTTAAAATTTAAATAAGTCTGAACCTGCAAAGTCAAGAAAATATTTAAATTATGCACAAATATGCGTGACTGTGTTTATTATCATTTTTGTATATAGAGCTTAGGTATGTGGGTTTGAATTTATAATAGAAGTGACAAGAAAACTCAAAACGTGCCTTTGAATTAGCTTAGCTTAATGGGAGATGTTTGTAAACAACCGAATCATGAAACTAAGAAGGCTTATGAGTTTTTGGTTTGTAAGCATCTAGAGTCTAGACTATGTAAATTAATAGACCTAAAAATTAATAAATTCAACTTCGGATAAGGTGTAAAAAATATCATTCACAAAACCATTCAACTGATAACGTTGTAAATTTATAAATCAATGAAATGGCTGTACAAAAAACTACAGAAGTTTTAACCAAATCCGGCATTAACTATTTACAGTCCGACCCCCGACTGACTCACGATTTAACACCAATAAAACTCTTAAACATTCATATTTTCTATTCAAAACCCATACAACCACAGGGGAAAAAAGCGTGACGTTGCGGGCTGCAAATTAAAAATTTAAATTAAACAAAAGTGTGCTCGCGCCCAAGATTGGTGTGTCGAGGAAAACCACATCGTCGAGATAAATCATCTGAAGAGTACTGGTCCGCCATTGAGTAATACTTTCGGCTAATAATAGAGCACATTTTCCCCTTGGCTCAAAGTACGTGGGAATTAAGGCAAATGTTTAATAAAAACACGAGTTTTTGGGTGTGAGAGACATAGTTGGTAGCCTAATCACTGGATGCACACACAACACTCGATCAACAGCATTATCAGCCGACAAAAAACCCACATAATTAGAAGCCGATAAGCAGATAAAATATCCGCAGTATCAGTGCTTTGGATCGCTATCTCTTATTGACCCAGCCAATGTGGAAATTAATTACCCTCAAATGGGGACCCACTGCGCCATTTCCGACCGGGTTCACGAACCAAGCTCAATCACCACAATTGGCAGCTATAAAAAATCGTGGGCTTAACCTAATGCCAGACTTGCAGATCTCGGCAATTATCGATTAAAGTTTCCGAATGCCTAAGCTAATTACCAGTTATCATAGAACAATGTGAAACTATTGGGTTTATGGATTTTAAGGTAGGGCTTGTTTGTATGATTCGCCGGGCAACGTTAGAACTTAACAAATGAGGGGTATTGTTAGAAGCAAATCCTAATACAGAAGCTTTATAATTACATTTGATCTCTTTATATACCACAAATTAACAACTTTATTAGAACGAGACAAGCGCTTCTGATTTTAATAAATTATAAACTGCACGTGTAAGTCCCTCCTAAGTGCTCGATAAGAAATCGTCTCTAATCAATATAATATAGATGTTAAGGGCTGCAAAAAATCCATATAAATGATACTCACAGCATTTATATTCAACTTAATAGGGTCTAGTCATTTACCAGTTCCACAAACGACATTCAAAGTAAGACCAGCACAAGCCTTTAATCGCTATTAAATCGCCACTCTAATTATACCCCTGCCCATTAATTATTTATTTATAATTCCTACAAGATTTCAACGTGACAATAATTAACCATAAAACCCAAATAAAATTGTTCTCTGGTTAAAAATAAAAGGAATACCGCAAAGAAAATACAAAATGCAGGCAACATCGTCATAGGGAAACTTGACTTTGATTTGTGGAAACCACGCAATGAGCCCCCAGCCAGCGAGATTGTTAGGCGAATATAAAAAACCAGAAAGAAATCTGGAGATTTACCCAAGAGAGAGAGGCGGGGGCTAGGGGTCTCTCCTAGCTGAACGTAATGCTTAACGGGACTGAAATGGGGGTCAGGGCTGGGTATATAACCATGCATTGCAACCATTAGCCATATGCAAAAAGTTAGTGGGAAGTGCTTAGGGATTTAAGGGTTTCAACTAGTTGATACCTAGTATTTTTTAAATTTTAATTTGAGTGTAAGTTAAGATAATAAATATTGTTTTAATGGGAGAAATATAATAAAACATATAAGAACATTTTACCTACTTATTTTTGTTCGTGAGGTTTCCAAATATTTCTAAGATAGCTTATTCTTAATTTTTAAAGAGTATTTATTTTCTGATTAAGTGAATTCTTAAGCCAAGTTTTTTGTAAAATAAAATAACCCTTTATTCATTTATTTTATTTAAAAAATGTTGCTAAAAAATCCTCCTAAAACATAATGAGACTACTTCTACTTAGTCATATATATCCTTAAAGAGATATAGTACATAGCTAGCCTCCCGGCAAGCTCCAGTGCGAGATCGGGAGAGTTTTCCCAGAGCAGAATGGAGAGAGAGGACAGCAACAGCTGGCGGCGGAGCAGCTGAGTCGGGTTAGGAATGAGCTTATAAGAGCCGCGCGGAGAGCGATTCACAGTTTAGTTGATCGGCAGCGAGCGTTGGGAACGGATCGCACGTGGAATCGAATCGGGATTAAAATCGAAATAAGAATCTGAAGCGGAGTCCGGGACATATAGCGATCGGGGGTATCGAGAATCGTGCGAGTGAGAATCGATCAAGAAGTGCTGTGTACCGGGCATACACATAGCTCGCACAATTGAAATTAATTCACGCGTCGCTGCCCATCTGCATAAGTTCAATGGAAG
This sequence comes from Drosophila ogumai, assembly GCA_018904815.1. NCBI lineage: Eukaryota > Metazoa > Arthropoda > Insecta > Diptera > Drosophilidae > Drosophila > Drosophila ogumai. Next base: position 43,750 of record JAEIIJ010004039.1, read on the forward strand.
CGGCAGGAGCCGAAGCAACAAACGCCAAAAGCAAAGGAAAAATGTAAAGAAAGTGCAGCGAAGCCGAATTAAAAATCAAGAAAAACAAAAAGGAAAAAACCATAGAAAACACCGTGCGACGACTATCAATCGCGTGTTCGTTCGTCCGTTAATGTTAGTCAAAGGTTAATCAAAGACACTGCACTTAATCCGGCCCGCAAACGCCAGCTGCATCACCAAAATATATAAACACAGCCTTCTCATTGTTATTATGTGGTGTTTTCATTCATGAATTGCGTTCTGTGCCAAAGTTTTTCCCGCTGTCAACGTCTACGTCGCCTCGTCTCAGTTCATGTGCGCACTCGCATTTTACGTCTCAAGAGGAATAATTAAATACAATTTTAACCGAAGAGAAATACAAGCGGAGCTTGGCAACGAAATCTAGCATAAGAACCACCCGAAAAACCTACAAGTCAACAGGTTCGTTAACCACCAACAGAGGCAACCTTTTGACCCAATGGAAGAGCGGGTATTTCTGCTCAGAAGAACGAGGGAAATAAATACAGAAAGAAAGCTCTTTGGGAGAGAGCAGAAGTGGAGTGAGTCACCAGAAGAATTCTGGGGACAAAGAACACAGAGAAAGACAGGGAGTGCATATGGGGTCATCAACGTAACGTAAAAGTGAGAAAAGGATTTTAAAATGTTTAAAATACAAGAAATATTAGATCAGATTTATTTTTTACGAAAAAGGACTAACAATTTTTTAACTACACAATTTCTAATTTGCCAGGGGGTTCCATTTCTTCAATTTCTATTTAAAAAATGCAAGTTTCCCAAATTATTCTAAAATTCTTTATGAAAAGTGTGTAAACTTTTGTATTTTTTTTTTTATAAATGAGACGAACTATTTATTTTTTTTAATATAATTTTATTTCATAGAAATTATGTGCGATTACTTCAAATATTCTAGTTAAAGTGTTACAAAATTTAGCGCGTTTTCAAATCTCTTAACAATCATATTTATTTCTCACATAAATATACAAATAAGAATGGTTTGATCCTGATAATAAATCTAACAGAATTTGTTGTTCTTAAATGACTATTTTTCTAAATAAAGTTGAGGCTTATAATTAAAAATAATTTTAAATAAATTAAACATAAAATTTCCTAGATTCAAAAGTTTATCAAAATTAATTTCCTAAAAAAGTACTCCAAAATATTGCTTCTCTGATTTCAATTTAAATTTTCCCGCAGTGTGTATTGCAATAGCAGCTGCACACAATTTTGTTTGAATTTCTTAAAAGAAAAGCTTTCGTGTGCTCTCCCTCTTTTTGTTTCCCTCTCCCCCTACATCGAGGCAGTGCCTCCTCTATCGATGCAGGCAGAACTTGAAACTTTGGAAATGTAGGCCATCATCGAACCAGAATCTACTGGGTTTCTGTTTATCGTGCGGCCGACACTCCCAGCTGATTATGCGATCAGTGCGGCTTGCAGCTCTTTCAGTTATATCACTTCGATCTCATGACTTTTGTGCACTGCATCACAATTGCTGCACAGTCTGATTTATGGCTGATTTCAGCTTGGCTAATATATTCACTTCTACTTCTAATCCGCAATCGACTGGCAATTCGTTTTGGAAACAATTGAGATAATCATTTTTGACTGCGGAATGCTTAGTTACACTTATGCAATTTATATCTCGTGGGAAAATCAGTTAGGAGTTGAGATAAACGAGACAAACAGTCATTTCAATTATCTAAGTTACAACGTAATTTATAGGTAATTTGGGGAATAACAACTTCATTATGGAAAGACCTTTAAAATGGATCTAAAAACCAAAAAGTTAAACATTAAGCTGTCCAAGAACAAGTAGAAAATTCATAATATAGAAAATTCCCTTAAATTAATCTTAAACTACCTTTTTGAAAAATAAATAAATGCCTCTATTAATATAGAAAAATATTAATAATGTTCTTACTTGACATTAATTCATTTATATTATTTCAAAGCAAGGTTATACCTGACACCTATTTAATCATTTTAATTAATAACAAATAGTTCAAAGAAAATTAATGATTTTTTTATTTAGAAGTAAGCTATATTGGTGCTTACCTCCCGTATTCCCATATCAAATCCTCCTAATTTCCATCAATCTGCATTTCTACGTGAGCTCAGTCATATATCCATATCAAAATCAGAAAAAGCATCAATAAATAATAGCAAAATGAGGACTAATACACTCGTAAATGATAAAACCAAACCGCATATAGCGGTCATTGGCTGCCTGACTGACCGATCACCACTCCAAACTTAAATAAGATAAATAAAAACACTCGAAAAAGGCAGAGAGAAATACATACATACAATATATACCAAGTCCAAAAATCAAAACAAACGCTTTATGCCGGCAACTGCGCAGCCCGAGTTCTTCTATATATTTGTTTGACAGCCTCCCTGATCGGTGTCACGCCCACTTATTCTATGATAAACCCTGATCCCTTGACACACACTCGCACACATGTACGTGTGTGGCTGTCCACGTGCTGGCCTTGGCGATGTCACTTTTCTTTATCGCAAGGCAACAGCGGTTCTAGGGGTCGTATACGTAATATGCGGCTTAGTTTTTTTACCCTACATGCTGCTTAGTTTGCTGTGTTTTATTTTATCGTGGCTGTTGTGTCCAGTAACCATACAGAAACGATCAATTGCCTCATTCTATTGTAGTTTGTTCTCTTATACTTTTATTTTTGTGTTTTTGTTTAGCTGAAGTTGTTCATGATCTCTCAGTTTCGTGACTTTAATTGAAATGGCAACCGTTTTTCGTTTATGTATATTTTTGCATGTCAGGCCAGCGTTGTTGGCAGCGGCTACAAAAAATACAGAAATTTGCATTCACTGAGTTATGGAACGAAGCGAAAATGTCCCAACGACCTTTGGGCCGAAAATAAATTGGCTACCTGGAGTCTCAGGGTTTCGTTTCGGTGCTTCTGAGCCACTTTTACAGAGCAGAGTCATGATCTCATATATATTCTTACTTCCCACTGAGCTGTCTCATCTGAGGTGCAGTATGCAAGTCACGAAATCTCAACAGCTGGCTGTTGAAAAAACACTATTTATAAAATTAAATATTCAGTAAATCTTAAACTAGAAAAAAACTACAAATATTAATTCCAATAAATTACCATAAACTCTTCTAAAACTTATAAATCAAATCGAGAAAGAGTCCGAAATTGTCAATGAACTCAGTTCAGTTACTCATAAATCCCATTCCCCGCCCCAAATTTATTCAATTTAATATGCATAGACATGCCCAGACCGGGTACATGTATATTAATATAATTATGTCATACGCCGAACATCATAAATTGCCTGAACTCGAGCTCAATCAATGAAATTGTCAACTCTCAATGAAACTGCACTGGAAATGCACCCAAGACAGAACCAGTTGAACTTCTTTTTTTTTTGTGGCAAGATCACACCTACAGCTAGGCGTGATCCCCTTTAGCTTTGCCGGCCAATTAAGGTCTGTGAAAAAATAGTAAAAAATGATTATGCACTATTCAATGCTTTTGGTATAACTGGTTTCTTTTAGTTTTGGCTTGTCATTCGGTTAACAAGCCAGACAGGCACCAAACTCTTTACATCAAAGTCAATATCAGTTGACTAGCTCGAGACTTGTTTGCCAAACATAAACAAAAAATTATAAAGACCGCTCGGCAAAAAAAAAAAGCTCGGACTGAAACTTAAATTGTAAATGGAAGAACTAAAGTTAATTTGCATATTTGCATACAAAGAATAACTAGAGGCTGCTTAGCCTAGATACTTGTTCTTGGCTTAAATGACGTCTTATCAATATTTTCTAGTACTGTATAATTTAATAATAAAATAATACAAGTACCTTATCTATTTTTTGTACTTTTAAAACAACATTTTAGGCTTTTTAATTTATGTATTTATTATTCTAGCCCAGCTCTTCTAGCCTTTCTTGTGTTTATTTAGTTAGTTAGCAAGCTTAAAGTCGGTCGGAAAAAAACCTGACCTAAGTCAAGGATTTGGGAAATTAGTAAACATTAGCTAATTGAAGAATAATCAATAATAACATTTACCTTTGACGCAGTTCTTGATAAAAACACATTGTGAGAAGTGGAGCTTGAACCTGAATTTGGATTCCCTCCTTTCTTCTTACACCTTTTGAAGGGCTATTTTTGCATATTGTCGAGTCATCAAATCAAAGAAAAGAAATTCCGAAATTCCATAAAAGATGACAAGCAAAAAGTTTGTTTTTGGCATCCAGCTGATAAATAGCCCAGATAGACCAAACCGTCTCTACGCATAAATCAGAGTTTAATGGACTCAAAGGGGAATTGTGCGCAGATAAGGGATCTTCAGTCAAGAAATTGTCTATCCATCAGTGGGAAATATTTCTAGAAACCTTTTATTATACGCAGAATTTCACATTACAATAACTTTCTTTGTTTCGCATAAAAAAGTTACTTTGTAAAATATTTTAATGACGCATCTGTCAAGTTTTGCGATAGCCAATGGACTATGACTCCATGTAAGTGTCGGGCGAAATTGTGCAATCAGAATGTAAACGCCTCCAAAAAAGTATTCAATTTGCTTTCAACAAGCTTTTTTTTTTGGTTAGTTAATTATCTAGAATAAACGAAGTTAACGCCCGGACGAACAAACAGGTCGTTGCTACTAGATCTGCTATGTAAATTCTATATGCATGGGGAAATCACTTTAGCAGACCCTCAATTATTTAAGTAGAATGTGATCATAGGGGTATATAATTAATGGATGAATTTACAAATTATATGGCGGAAAAACAGCTTAGATATTTATTTATGGCTCAAGTTTCAAGAAGAGGTATAAAATAGTTTGCTAAGTAGTTTAATCATTTTCTTTTTAGCAAAGTGAAATAAATGAAAATATATAAATAAATTTATTTATTGACTAGGGTCGTGAAAGACTTTGAAAATATGTGCCTTGATAAGCGTTATCTTCATTGTTTCTACTTGTTGCGCAATTCACAATGCATTTAAATGAGTTTTTTCTCTTAATTCTTTCAGACTTTAATCCCCATTCCCGGAATATACAAGTAAGCCCAGAAATATGACGCTCTTGCCAGATATCAAGGCCTCAGATGCCTGCTGCGGTGGCGGTGGTAGTAGCGATGCCAGCAGCAGTTCTGGAGGCAGCCACAAGGGTCACAATGACCACGAAAACGGTTGCCTGGGCATCAATTGCTGCACCACAGCGGCCAGCTCGGAGTTGTCCATTGATGAGACCTCTTCCACCTCCTCCCGAGGATCAGCAGCATTGGCCACTAAGGTAACAAACGATCTGAACGGATTGCCGGACTATCATCAAGCAGTGGCCCATGCCAACTTCGATCACTGCGATCCGGTGGACATTGAGTTCTCGGATGTGCGGTACACAGTGAGAAAGTTCTCTTTTCCGGAAAGGAAATTTGGTGGGTTTTAAGCTCTTTAAGTAAGTAAAGATTTTCCTAATTTTTAAATATTTTTCTTAGTCACCAAGGAAATCCTGCATGGCCTAAATGGCAGCTTTCGCGCCGGCGAACTAACAGCCATCATGGGACCCTCGGGAGCGGGCAAAAGCACTTTGCTGAATGTCATGTCCGGCTTCTGGTGAGTCTCTTTATGTTCTTGATCTTGAAAATTAAGTTTTCCGAGCTGGCATTTATTTTTTTGCTTTTTTTTATTTCGATTATACTGCTGAGCATGATACCTGGTTTTAATTACATATCGTGTTCACATCGTGTTTGCATATAAAGTGCAGACGTCGCAATCATTCAATCAGTCAACACACAGCTCAAATGCCAATAAAACTTAGCAAATTGCCAGTTACACAGCCTGCACTGCATTATAATCAATTTGTTTAGGGTTTAATTAAGCTCTAAATTATTAAAATTAACCAGGTTCTTGTTGCTTCTAGTAGATGAAATATACATTACTTTGTAATACAAATTAAACCTGGTTTTGTTTCTAGGCAAGCTGTTGAAAAGTGTAAAGAATGCAGTATAAATTAAATTTTTTTTCTACAATTTCAAAGCTCAGTAATCTCTAAAATATGATTCACACTATCGTCTGATGCCTTCGAGTGCTCTTAATCTTGGCCCCTTGCTCCGGACACAATCGCATCACTTCCTCTCAGTTCAAGATCTTTTGCTCATTGCATAAGCAAAACTTTCCGGGATCGCAAGATGAACCCCAATGCACAAGTCTATGAGTCAATCCCCTTTAGATTGACGCATCTAAAACGCAATCTCTCTTTGCCTTTTGATGGCCAACTGACAGTTATTACAGCATTTTGTTTAGTATATAAAATATATGTACAAAATCTTTTCCATTTGGGTTTTCATGGAAACAAAACTTGCAAATTGCTGCTTCTGTGTAATTATCTCGCTTAATGTAATGGAAGTTGTGTACCCCCAGAGGCGGTACACGATTTTTCATTGCTGAACGTTATCGGTCAGTAAACTATGAACTTGAAATCCCCGTTTACACACATATATTTTAGGGTTCGGTACGTTTGAACCGAGTTCGGTTCACTACTCTGCTCCAGACGCTGGAGATTTTTTTTCTCAGTTTATATACACTTACATATAGCTGGTATGTATGTATGTAAGTAGTCGCACTGAGCTCGTTCACATTATAATAATTATTTTAATTGCTTGTTTTTTGCTGATTTTCTTTTGAGATTTCTTCCACTTATTTTTACTCTTTTTTTTGCCGCTTTTTTGCTTTTCAATTTTCCAACAGCGCCACTGGAGTGTCGGGCAACATACGGGTAAACGGCAAGCCAATGGATCCCAACTCGGAGAGATTCCGCCAGATGCTGTGCTTCATCCATCAGGATGATCTGCTGCGTCCCCAGCTGAAGGTGGGCGAGATAATGCTGCTGGCTGCACATCTCAAGCTGGGCTTTAAGGTGACCAAGGCCTACAAAATGGATTTGGTAAGGAGAACTGAAAAACTAAAAACAATTTCTTAAGATAAAATATTTTATAATTATTTTTAATATTGTTGTTTTCATTTTGCAAAGAAATTATAGAAAATGTTGGCTTCTTTGTTTTGTTGGGAAAATGTTTATGTTTATTTCATTCTATACTATGACTATATTTCGTTATTTATATTATTTATTATTATACTTTTGTATTATTATTTATATTATTTGATTACATTTTATATTAGTTAGTATTGCTTATATTATATTATATTATAAGCAAAATGTTCTTAAAGTATTTAAGATAACAAATTTCTGAATTAAAAAGTAAGCATATTTTTTAACGTGGTCTTATCTCATAACTTTGCCTTTCATCTCTGCAGATAAAACACATCTTATCGCTGCTGGGCCTGGACCATCGGTTTAATGTGCACACGGCGAAGCTCTCTGGCGGACAGAAGAAGCGTCTCGCTATTGCCCTGGAGCTGATAAGTAATCCTCCCGTGCTATATCTGGACGAGCCGACGACGTGAGTGACAGTATATAAACAGACTTATGTAATTAGAGTTGCCATGATAATGATGACGATGAGTAAACTTTGCCTAGCGGAAATTTAGCGAAATCCAGGCCTGACCCACAAGTCAAGTTTGTCCCCGTCTACATGGGCCTAGGGCTTATCAATTGTCTATATAGTAGACACCATAATAGTTTAGTTTCGCTTTGATAGCTTGGGTTCATTGAGCAGGAAACGGAATTCATTTAAATATTCTCTGTCACGTTGCTTTTAATAACCGGCTTAGGCGGCAGATTATCTCTCAATTAGTAGTTTGTTTGCAAACTTTGCAATTAATCGAGTCGTTCAGCAAGCAGAAATTATTTTAATAGGTTCTAAATGAAAATTATGGAAAGAATTAGTTTAATAAGTTTAATGGCTCGTCAATTAAGGGTAGAAGGGTTACCGTTCACTATTTTCTGTGGTCATTATCTTGACTTGTCTGGGCAGAGACTTAGCCGTCTCAAAAGGTTCCTTTTCAACTACAATGACTTTGTAAAAAACCCTTTGAGTCACACCTTATTAAAACGCCTTACAAATTATCAAGTCATGTAGGTATTTTTGTAACAAAGAAAAGGAGAGCTAAAAATAAAACCCTTACAAAGTTTTCTGTTCTTTTGAGATACATGTATATATAAGATACACTTTAGACTGAAAAACAGCTCGTTGGCGGCTAAGCTCGTTCCATAAATCGTTAGCTGCAAGTCGATCAAATCTTTGTAATGCATTGCCTAATGGCTTTTTGAGAACACAAACTCGTTTGTCACTTTCATTTAATTCCATTTCAAGTTCAAGTCCCAATCTCAGCTACCATTAAAGTTTCAGACTTCCCAAAATATCTTAATGTTCTCTCTGTCTTTCTCGGTTTTTGCTCATTGCCATAACAACGCTTAATGGCGCTTTTTATCTGTCTACTTTCCAAAGGTTAGGCTAGCGGCAATTAAAAAAGGTTGAATCATATACTCTACAAGTTAAATTTAAGGCAAACATTTTTTTTAAATTTATTTCCAGGGGTCTCGATAGCTCCTCTTGCAGTTCCTGCGTGGCTCTGTTGAAGAAACTGGCTTCGCAGGGCCACACAATTGTGTGTACAATCCATCAGCCCAGTGCCCTGATCTTTGAGATGTTCGACAAGTTATATACGGTGGTGGATGGTAACTGCATGTACCAGGGACCCGTGAGGGAATTAGTACCCTTCCTGGCCGACCAGCAGCTCGTCTGTCCCAGTTACCACAATCCAGCTGACTATCGTAAGTTGGGAGGGAGAGTTGCACAACTTTATATCTATATAAATCCCCACTAATTACGATTTCAGTGCTCGAAGTGGCCGTGGGTGAGCATCAACGTGATCTGAATGATCTGATCCATGCGGCAAATAAAAAGTATTACGAGGATGTTGATCGCTATCGCTATATGAGCTCTACAGATGTGTCACGTCTTGTGGCAACAATTACAGGTAAGTCTTGTTCTGTTGCCAAGCTGTAGGGTTTTATATAACTAACTTCCGAGGCTGGGAAATGTTTTTTTCTTTACAAAAAATAATATTCTTATAGAATATATAAAGACTCCCTTTTAATGTTTGATAAACTTTGTTAAATTGCAAAACAATTTCTCTAAATGGTAATTTCTACCCATCGACTTTCTCTAATTTCCGCCTTCAATTTCCCCCTGAAAAAACTATAGACAACATTGGAGGCAAGACTCTGAGCAAATCCAGTCAAGAGCTGCCTACAGTTGCGCTGGCGCAATTCTCCAGCTACGACTATGTGAAACCAGCGCCGCAGGAGCTGGCGCTGGAGGAGATCAAGGCACTGAGTGGCACACCAGAAATCACCAACCAAGATCTCAATGAGAAAAATCAACAGCACAAGCAGCCACTTGCCAATGTCAAAGAGCTTGCCAAGCCTTCGAATGCCTCCAGCTCGGCCTCGTTCCTCATGCAGTACCTGCTCCTGATGCAGCGCATCTTGATCTGTGCCAAACGCAATTACGTGAGTATAAACTATAAAGTTTATTATAAAATATAACTGAGATGGATTAGTAAGGCCAAAAATATTTTAAAATAATTTTAAACCTTGGTAAAATAATTTTTTGTTAACATTTAAAGTGAAACACCTACTTTATATCATTTTTTTTTAGAAGCTTTGTCTTTAACTGCAAGTGTCACTCCAATTTCTTTGAGTTACGGATACTTTGACTTTAACTGTAATCGTTTTTTACACTTAACAAGTGGCTAGCAATTTGTTTTGAAAGCAGGTTTAGGACTGCTGTGACTTAAGCGTTGATGGCCTGTCAAGTTGATTTGGTAATTGGCTCTGTGTCCTCGACAAAAGTGAATCGAGTTATGCCTGATCTCGTTTTCTGCGTAATTCTTAATGGTTTAATCTCCTTAATGGCTGCTTTTTATATTATGTTTAACTTTTTTGTGAGTAATTACGTTTCTGAGAGAGCTCTGCACATTATCATCGTACATTTTATAATTATTATTCGGAAGGTTGGTTAGTCTGTCTGTCAGTCTGTCTGCTTGCAACGCTTTCGGATTTTTGCAAAACGAGAAAATGTGAACGATATAATGGCATGCATTCGGTGGATTTCAAATGGTAATTGCTGAGGGTTTCCAAAAGCCGTAAGCTTGTAGTATAACCGTCGTAATCGCAGCAGGGCATAAGGTTTACTTTTATTTCTTTTTAATGGTGAGCTTTGGCATTATAAGTAATTCGCATATAATGTGTGGATTTCCCCAAAAATTAAAGTAATTATAAGGGTAATTTTCTTTTAATAAAAGTTGTCGCAACAAATTTCCAAATGGCGTAAAATGTGTGTTTTTTTCACATCTCAACAACATTTTCCTCAAGCAAATGTGGGACAAATAACGCGAATGTTTCAAACTTGTAAAGATCGAAGCCCCTTTGCTTGGGAAAATATTTAATTCAATGTGACATTTAATAATTCACACATTTACTCCTCGTTTCACACAAATATACTTATACATATGATTGAAAAATGTGACTCAGGGCAAAGGCTCAAATGTTTACCAGAATAAATACATAAATTAACTTGGATGCCGCTGCTATGCTATGCCACAGAGATTGATGGCTGACGTTTATCATTTGAATGTCTACAATTAGCACTTGGCATTTGTGTAAAATGAGAAATTGAACAGTTTGTTTGACGTCCAATTAGCAAGTTAAGTTGCCTTTATGCGACTGCACAAATTAAATATATGGATCTGCATACACTGCACTCGCGAATGGATGAATCTTTTAGCACCTCGCCCTGGGCTCGATACTCGATATTGGTGTTGACTCGCCGGCCAGTGTCACAGAACCTGGCCAGCGGCGCAGATCGAGAATCTCGAGCCACTCGACCGAGTCGTAACTCAAAAAGTAATGCCACCGCACGACCAGCCTTCACACAGATTTTTCGGTTTTTAGAGTGTGTTCTAATGACCAACATCTCCGACTGCACGAGCGTTTTGTTAAATATTGGCTTGCCGGCAGCTGCCCCCAACTCGAAGATACAGTTGTGGTCAAGATATTAGAAGTGGGGAAACACTTGCAGATTCTTGAGTATCATAAACAGTTGCTTAATACTCATTGAACATTGTTTATGTATTTAAAAGTGCAAGTAGCAACTCTATATATATTAAACAAATCTTAATACGTAGTTGTTTTTACAAGACTATAAAATTTCTTGGTTTAATGATAAGCAGCAAGCTTAAAGCTATTTTAATATCATTATATAAAATTATTTGTATCAAAGTGGTATAATTGTAGGTCCTGTTTTAAGAAGGAAAAACGTTTTCAAATATTAAACTAATAGCTAAAGCTTTTTAATAAATTCTAACAACCTGTTTTAAGTTATTTAAATTAATATTATTTTATCACAAAATTAAATAATAAATAGAAGAGCAATGATTGTAGCACAAACCACTTGTTCCACTTTCCTTCCTCTTCTTTTAAAATATAATAATGCAGATTTGGCAAAAATTACCTAGCATCTTTATCTCTAAAATGTATCTTGTATCTTTCTTTCAGTTCCTGCTGTTGGCCCGCATCTTTTCGCACATTTTCATCGGCGTCGTCTTTGGATATCTGTACATGAATGTGGGCAACAATGCCCAGAGTGTGCTGGGCAATTACGTATACCTCTACGGCTCCACGCTGCTCTTGGTCTACACTGGCAAAATGGCTGTGGTCTTGACATGTAAGTAGCTGCTTGGGTATCTCAAAGATACGAGTACGAGTACAAGTACTTCACCACCCAGGTGCTTTTCAAAGTGGTTCTCGAGTGGTGGTACCTCAACCTCAACCTCAGCCTCAGCCTCAGCCCCAGCCTCTCTCCCGTTTCCCATTCGATAATTCCGTTCCGTTCCGTTGGTTGGCCAAAACAGAAAATTATGCAAAAATTTGTCGCCAAATTTGGCCAAGACTGTGCAGCTGCTGCCACCGGATTCTCTGGCAGACCTCTTGTGCAACATTTACTATTTATTTTGGCCACTTGGCCTCTCCTTGCCTTGCCGCATTCTAAATTGTCAACAGTTTCGCCTTTGTGGCTTTTTGTTTTTGTTTGGAATGCGGATTAGCCAATAATATGTTGGCATTTGCACAAAAGTCTTTGGAGTCTTAATTGGCAAAAAGGAAACAAGATTATGAGCTTAGATAGTGGATCATTAGCTGGTCTTGGTCTGAAGATTATTGCTTTGAGATTGGTTTGGCGAAATATTTAAGTAGGTATTTAAAGTCGTGTTTGGATATTTAAAGGATGATATAGATCTGTGATGAGGAACTGGAAAGTAATAAGCTATAATTAGAAATAAATCGTAGACATTATAGGATTTTTTCAGAATTTTAAATCGCCTTAAAGATAAATAAATCACAGAAATCTCTTAAAAAATTAATTTTAGTATGTATTCCTTTTAAATAAAATTTCTATATGTATTTGTATATATTTTTTATATATATATTTCGTATTTGTTTAATTTAATTTAACCAAACAATTCAGCACATTAACCTTGCCAGCGAGGCCAGACTTGAATCGCTTAAAAATCTTAGTCGAGCCACTTTGTCATTTATAATTTCCATGTAAATGGGCTCACAATTAATTTCTCACCCTAAAAAGACCCCCGAAATAATGGCGATCCTGAAGCCTACTGAGTAAATAATTATTAAAATCCAAGATACAAGAGACAGGCGACACAAGCTTGCGAGTATTGTATAATAAAACCGGTTGGCAAGCTGTTCTCAAAGCATATTACAATAAATTCATCCAGACAGGAGGCACCGGCGGTGGCGGGGGAGTCCGATCTTTACCGGTTTCGGTTTACTGACCTGACCTAAATATATATGTACTATATGTACTACTGTGTGTGTGTAGCATGCCCTCACCTTCGTGCGCACACTTCGCATCGTATCGGAATTTAATGATTTTTATCAATTAATTTTATTTGCAGTTCCGCTGGAAATTGACATGTTGACGCGGGAGCACTTCAATCGCTGGTACAAGCTGGGTCCCTACTTCCTCTCGCTGATCTCCTTCGAGATACCCTTCCAGGTGAGACCCACTTACTTACTACTTACTAGTGATCAGAACAGAACCCGATGCCAGCCGCATCATTAATCATCATTTAACCCAAAGCCCCACTAAAGGTGGCTCTGTGGCTTTAATGAATTGGCGTTCGGTCATTAAGTCAAATTAACGATGTGAAATCGCTGATGTTCGAGTTTCATTTGCGTGACAGATCCCCAGAAGCTTAACGCTGGCTGCTCACCCGCATTTTCGCGGTCAATTGTTCCAATATTCTCTCTGGACGGAGAGAACTTGTCACAAAAGCTATTTGTGTTGCCTGAGTTAATGATTTTGCTGGCTTAAATAATTATGGGAGAGAAATAATTGTAAATTTCCTGGAATTACCAAACCCGAAATAGTTGAAATTAGAAAAGAATTTAGAGATCTTCTGGCACTCTAATACCCTTTTTAAATTTTTAAATTTGGGTAAAAATAAGTCAGAGAAAGCTTGTTTAAAACATAAACAGAGGTGATAGAAAATGTTGGGGATTTGAACTCCCTCGAAATGTTGTCTAAAAGTGAAAATTGAGCTTTTTTAAACATTTATTTTTGTATTAATTTTAACAGTATTATAATAATTTATGTTTAAGTTTTTCATGCGGTTCATTTAAAATATAGTGACTAAGTTAAATATAAAAATTCTACAGCATTTTACAAACCTTAAAAATTCCTCTAATTTAATTAATTATTTATTTAATTTACAGAGCCTCTGTACCGCCATGTACATCGCGATCAGCGTACACCTAACGGGTAATGATACCGTGGACTCCTTCCGGATATATTACTTTATACTGCTGGGTATAATGGCCTCATTAAGTGCTCAGGCCTGGGGCTTTTTCGTGGGAGCCACGCTGCCGACTAAGGTGGGTTTTAACACACAACCAATTAGCCAGAATATAAATTAAAATAATTAATCATATTTTCAATTTATTCCCCGCAGCTTGCCGTATTTCTGGGACCCATTCTGGCGGTGATGTTCTCCGTTTTTGGATTCTGCACGCGGTACATCGACATCACACCCCTGTTCCGTTGGATGTGGCACTTGAGTTATTTCCGTGCGGGATTCCACGGAGCACTGAACGCAATCTATGGAATGAATCGACCGTTTCTGGAGTGTCCAAAAGACACGATGTACTGCCACTTCCGCAGTCCGAAGGTGTTCCTGAAGTACATGATGATTTCGGACGTGCACATGTCCGACTGCCTGCTCCTCATGGGCACTGTGATCGGTGTCATGCACGTGCTGACCATCATTACGCTGTGGCACAAGCTGAACAAGCGATAGGATCTTACCTATACTCTCAACTCTAAGCTCCAGATGTAATTCCTTTGTACATAGCCGGGTGTCTTTCGTTTTAAGTTCAAAATTGAATTTATCAGTTTCCTTTTTTGTGTGTTTTATATTAATCGACCCATTATCGATGATGTGGAAAGCTAGTTTAGTTATTTATTTAAATATTCTCTGAAATGTTATTGTACGCACGAAGGCTTTAGGGTAGCTTGTACCAGTGTAAGTGCTGATATACCAAAAACAAAAGAAGAACAGAATTCCAGCAACTATTTTCAACTTCCCAGTTTCCATCTTGCCATTATCCTTATTCTATCCCCGCTAACTTCATGAACTGTTTGTTTGGGTTCCTATGAAGGATCTGAGCTATGCCAAATGTTGAATATTCATCCTAACAAAATCCGCAACAACGATACATATTTGTGATCAAATTTTGTTTTTTGTCTCCTTTAATGCTTATTCTTAATTTTATATTCCTAAGTTCGATTTATGTGTAAACGGATGATGATTATGTTTAGTTTGTGTAGCCAATGTTTTAGATTTTTTACTCTATTGATTTTGTAATAAAATGTTTGGTAAATTAGAAAAAAGGGGTACTACAGTTTTTAATATGATTATGTGACTTGTTAAGCCACTAAAATGTTTGTTTATTTGTCCAAAATATACAAGGGGCTTCTCAGGAACGGTTTATTTATCACTTGCTTTTCTCTATCCTTTTTTGATTTATAGAAGAAAAACTTTTATAAAATTATTTTAAATATTCCTCTGGCAAATGGTTCCTAATATTATAGTAAAGTAACAGTACAAAGCTAACCCGACTTTGGGATATATGCACATAAGAAATAATTAATAAAAAATAATCAATAAAAAATCAAAATGAATGTAGTTTTTTGATTGTTTAAACTCTCAAACTAATAAATAGCTAAAAAAATAAATAAAAACATATTAAAATATTCCCTTAACCCTTTTAAAAATTATTAAATGAAATGAATTACCTAAATATTAAATTACAAATATTTAAATTTTATTAGTTTAAAAATGCCGATGCCATTTAAATATAATAAGTTAAATACATTGATGAAGATGAGACGCTGGGCCTAAAGGCCTAGAATCTTGTAAATGCTTAAAGACTAAACACAAAAATATATAAAAATATTTATATACTGATTTCCTGGAGTGATTGCACCAATTTCCAAATTATACACTACATGGTGGACATGCGTGCATAGCGAATGATCTGATCGTGATTGAGAGGGGCATCCGTGGACAGCTGGACCCTTTGCCATTGCCGGGACTCATTCGATTTTCGAATGGCCTCCACCACAGCCTGGACATACAGGCCATCTTCGAATGTGGCCGCCGTCGAGACGGGTGCCTTGACCCACGAGGATTCCTTGCTGCCAAAGGCTTCTTTGAGAGCTCCTACCATCTTGCAGAGTCCCTTGATGTAGGGTCTTGGTAACAAGGAGTTGTTTGTGGCAAAATGTAGGTCCTGGACGTCCACGTACACTGCTTCCTCCTTGGGCTGTCCCTCTTTGAGCACGAATAAATCTCCGCCGCGCACCACGAGGTGCCCCTTGCTGCCGTAGATAAGAACTTCCTGGGAGAAGGCCTTTGCCGGCACCGTGTGACTGTGCAGGGCCACGGTCACCAGAGTTCCCGTGGTCAGTTCCATTTGGAAGTTGCAGAAATCCGGCGCTGTGATCTGCCTGATGCCATTGATGGCCGGCGTGGTCTTGGTGTATGACCGGAGGACTCCGTGGACGCGGATAGCTTGCTGCTGCAGCAGAAAACTAACCAAGTCCACCACAGATCCCACTAGATTCAGAGCTCCGCCGCCCATTTGGGCGTCGCACATCCAGTTATACTTCTCGGGGAACAGCGTGCCCATCTGAACGCGCACATCCATGAGCACCACGTCGCCAATGGAGCCTATTAGCTCGTCCTGCAGGCAGCGACGCATATGGGTAAAGGCGGGTAGAAACCGCAGCGGGTGATTCACCAGAGAAATCAGCGTTGGGTAATACTGCGAGGCCCGGACCATTTTCAGGGCATCTTGCTGGTGCAGTCCGGCGGGCTTGTCGCAGACCACGTGCTTGCCAATGCCCAGCGCCTTCACCGAGATCTCGGCGTGCAGGAACGGCTGGCAGACAATGAACACCAGGTCCACGTCCTTGCGCAGCAGGACATCGTCAATAACGTTCGTGTGGAATTGCACATTTTGTGTGGTGGCCGTCTCTTTGGCCTCCTTCAGTGTGCGGCCCCAAATGGCCCGAACCTCGAAACCCTTCTCTCGGAGCAGCGGAACC
Organism: Drosophila ogumai; assembly: GCA_018904815.1. NCBI lineage: Eukaryota > Metazoa > Arthropoda > Insecta > Diptera > Drosophilidae > Drosophila > Drosophila ogumai. The sequence goes on from JAEIIJ010004039.1 coordinate 60,422, forward strand.
AGGACGTTGGCGATCTCGCCAGTCCCAAAGACTCCAACGCCAGGCAGCATCGCTTGAATGCCTGAATAATTCACAACTTTAAGAGACGAATTGCGATTGTTTTTATTTTGCCACGGGCACGGGGCTGCCAGATCGATTGAACTGCAGGTGTTAAAATCTGTAGCAGGCAGCTTGCTGTAGTGAAACGTTGCCACCTAGTTTAGATACTATCGGTGGGGGAATTTAAACGCTGAATTATGGAACTTGATTACTTACAATATTAGTTACGTTTTTTGTTTTTCTAAAAAACATAATAATCGAATAAAATTTAACTCAGATTTTCAGCAGGACTTTAGTCAACATTGATAAGTCGGTCCACAAGCACAAGCCACCAGTCAAAGACCGGGAAGGCCGGAATACCGAAGGTCCAACAAGCTGGTATTCGCAGTGCCCTCAGAAAATGTTCAATGGCGAGCGGATCTCTTGCAGCATCTATAGATGCTCTTAATTGCATTTTAAACAGCATACAGACAAAAATTCTGCAAGACCTTAGAAGCTGGACTGGACTTTGGACAAAAATTGAGACCGATCGGCAGAAGTCTTTTAACGAGTGAAATATTTTAGGAAGATTATCTTACCATTAAAATAAGGTTATTTAAAATGTAAAATATCATCTTTAAGTTATTTTACTACTTGTACTTGTACTTGAATGGTTTATAATTACTTAGGGAAATCATGTACAATTAACTCGGAGTTTGGGATACCTACGGCAACACCCTTTACTCTTTTAAAGTATATATGAATTTATATGGTTGATATAAATAAGCAAGCCTTTTTAACAGCTACCCTCAGAATCTATTTAAAACTGGTAGAGGAAATTATTTTAATTAATTTGACTTTCATAACAAACCAATCTCTGAATAAAAATCTAGTTCGCATGTCTATTTTATATAATCACTGGTTTGCACCCTTCTGACTAAAATTATGATACCCTGCAAGGGTATATTAATAATAACAATATATGTATACATATGAACAAGAAATATGCCAGCAAAATCTGCCTCCTTTAATTAAAAACTTATGAATTATTTAAGCTTTTTCTAGATTCCAATTAATGTCTTAAAATGTTTGTTAACAAAAACATATTCATATCTTTAGAGACTTTAAAAATCATGTTTGGAAAGTAAGTCGTTGAATATTTTCTTAATAATTATAATTGGAGCATTTCATATTAGGCCAAAACTGCATTTATATATCTTTGTATATTTTAAATTGTGTTTTCTCTTCAGTCTCGCACTGCACTTCCACACATTCTTCATGAAAAATATGCAAACGTATCTAGAAGCCACTTTAAATTCTGCAGACTGCCAACGACCTGAATCTTTGTGCCTGAGTGGGAGAATTTATCAGGCATACGAGCACACATGAAAATGCACCAAATTAAATATACAAAACTAAGGAAAATATTTTTAAAATTTTCCAAAATTATATTCATAATAAGATATGTTACACAAAATATATGTTACATATTTGATAAATATATCAAGAGTTTTAATGTATTACTGGCAGCCACCACATATCACACAAATAACAACTGGGCACCACAAACATCTCGTTTTTAAAAATCTGTGGCAAACAGGACACCATTGGATTTAATAATTTCAACAAAATGAAATAACTATTATTTTGTTTTCATGTATACGCATCCCGTTAATTTCCATTCAAATGATGATAAAGTTTGCATACCAAATTAATATAATATTTAATTAAACTTTTTAAAATCCTACTTTTATTTCTTTTAAGCAAACTAAAATTATAAAATTAATTAACTTGTGGATAAATACATTTAAAATATTTCCCTAACAACAATATGTGTAAGTATTTATTCTGTAGCTGTAGCTTATATTTAAGCTTGTCTATTTTTCGATGCTTTAGGCAAAACACGCAATTTTTAAACATCGTGGTGGAAATAACAACTGAACAGACAATTGAAAGAAAACGTTTTTGGCAAAACTCAGACCTCTCTAGCAATGTATAGTTTTGGGGCTTTAAGCTCTCGCAGTCCGAAATATGACCCACGCTGGAGGAAAATAGACCCCAGCACTAGAGTAAGTCGAGTCTGAAATATTTTATAAATGTATACAAGCAAAAGCCTTTATTAATTTAAAGGAAGCTTCCCTTACTTTTACCTGGATATCTGTTGTACAAGGAAAGCTTCCTTTTTTACAGCTTAAATTATTG